>VFFE01007105.1:390578-538986 GCA_008921705.1 Burhinus oedicnemus | reverse complement strand
CCCCCCCCCTTGCCCCCGCCGACCCGGTGGGGTGCAAGTCGCCTCCATCCCCGGAATTACACCCGATTTCGGCCGTTATCAGAAAAGCCAAGAAGGCAGGTTAATGAGATTTAGAAGAGTTTTTCCGCCAGCCGTGTGATTTGTCGTTATCTCGTTAAGCGGTAAGGATTGCGCTGGATTACCCCGCTGCTCGGTCGGGACGCTGCAAATTGCGTAGGGAAGATGGGCTGTTATTTACCAGGGAATTCCTTCCGACAGTAATGAGGATTATTTTATTATTTTTTTTTCTGTTTTTTGGATAGTGAATGTGTTTCACAGCACAAGAGTGTTGCTTCTTTAGCTTATCACAAGCTTTTTGTAGTTTAATATCAGGAGGATAGCTTCTGTGAAGCATCACTCTCCTTGATTTTCTTGGATTCATTCAGGGATTTAACGTATTCCTTCTGCAGAAGGGAACCGATTGGCAAGCACTAGCCCCAGCGCATTTCACGTGTCCACTGCAGCACCTTCCCCACAGTTGCCTACAGAATGAGCAGATCCATAGAATCATAGAATAGTTGGGGTTGGAAGGGACCTTTAAAGGCCCCCTAGTCCAACCCCCCTGCCATGGGCAGGGACATCTTCAACGAGATCAGGTTGCTCAGAGCCCCATCCAACCTGGCCTGGAATGTTTCCAGGGATGGGGCATCCACCACCTCTCTGGGCAATCTGGGCCAGTGTCTCACCACCCTCAGAATAAAAAATTTCTCCTTTATATCTGGTCCAAATCTCCCCTCTTTTAGTTTAAAACTATTACCCCTTGTCCGATCACAACACGCCCTGCTAAAAAGTTTGTCCCCATCTTTCTTCTAAGCCCCCTTTAAGTACTGGAAGGCTGCAATAAGGTCTCCCCGGAGCCTTCTCTTCTCCAGGCTGAAATAACTAAGCCTGAGATTGTGCTCCAAAGGGCTCATCCAGCTTTTCCCCAAAAAACTGAAGCAGCAAACCTTACAGGTAAAAAGGAGCCCCTCCCTCCACCACAGAAACCCTACTGACCCGTGGCAGCAGTGTCCCAGTTAATCCTGGAGAAGGCAGTCCCGCACCACGCTGGACACCGGTACCCACACCTTGAGTTGCACCTGGGGCAGCACAGGAAGCTCGCGCAGCCCTCGGAGAATTCCCGTGGCGTGCTCCATCTGGCTGACACGTGCGCGAGCAGCCAGCTGCATGCTACCTTAGTTTTAATGTCTGAATAGTCTGGAAAAGTTGCCCGTAGAAGGCATATTCCCAGAAAGCCAGTGTGATTTCCACAAAGGCATAAACCACCACAGACTTTGATGGATGAGGGAGAGATAATAACAAGTCTTTGGCAGAAGGGAGAAAGTGTGTCTTGCCCCAGGTGCTCCTGAGGCGCCAGGATGAAGCAGAACATACTGAGGAGGTGGGCGAAAAGCCTGGCTAGAGATGCTACCCACATTTTAGGGCTGACTTGGGTCCTTACTTGCCAGTAAGGACCTAATATTTTGGCTAATATAAGGCTAATAAGGCCTAAGAATTCTGGTCCTAATAACTCTGGAATTTGGTCCAGATTCACTTTCCCATCAGTGCCAGGCGCAGAGAAAGCAGAGAGAAGGCAACATCCACATCCTGTGGCAAGGAAAGGAAGGCAGGCACATCGCTAACTGTCCCTGTAGGCAAAGGCTGATGATGGATTTGGAAGCAGCATTATGGATGTCAGACCTTTGTCCATCATTAGGAAAAGATAATATGTTAGCACAGTCTCTGTGTGCCCTAATTAGGCTGGAAGCCAAACCGAAACAGGGTCAGGAAGTCGGAGGATTCTTGATAGCACTGATGTTATTGAGGTATTAACTCCTCAGTCACCTTTCGCTCAAAGTTCATCTCCAGCAATGAATTCGATGAAACTTTGTTTGACCTCCCAAGGCACTAGAGGCACAGAGCTATTCTGCAGGCTGTCGGTTAAACCTTCTCTGGGATCTTTCTGGCCAAAAAACTTCTTTCCTTTGAGGGCGGCAGAGCACTGGCACAGGCTGCCCGGAGAGGTGGTGGTGTCACCTTCTCTGGAGACATTCCAAACCCGCCTGGATGCCATCCTGTGCCACCTGCTCTGGGTGACCCTGCTCTGGCAGGGGGTTGGACTAGATCATCCCTAGAGGTCCCTTCCTACCCCTGCCAGTCTGCGATTCTGTGAAAATTAGGCAGAGTTGCACTGAAGAGGCTGACTCTGCTTCAAATCCAAACAATTTCATCTGCAACGCAGACAGAAGATGTTACGACCGTGAAAGACGTGCAGTACCCGAGGTGCTGAGCGAGGGCAGCGCGGTTGCCCAGCCGAGGGATACCTCCCCGGTCAGGACTTCCCAGGTGCCCCAAGTGCAAGGACGCTCTCTGAGCTCATACCAAACTCCAGCAAAGGAGTCTGAGTGTCCTCTCCTTCCGCAGCAGCTGATTGCAGCCGCTGTGTCATTACCTTCTGCACGCCGCTCAGCAGCTGGCCAAGGCTGCCGAGGTGTGCCGCCGACGCCGGAGGACAGAAGTTAACCACAGCCATTAAATTCATCCAGATCAAAAGATGGTCTCCTTTAGGGAACTCCTAACTTATCTGGCGCTTTCAGTCCTTGGGGGTGTTTAGTAGGGGGAAGAGACCACGCAAATCTCATCCCAGTAATTTCCTGCCTTATTATAGAACACAGCTTCAAAATATTTTATGCGTCTTTAAATTTCCTAAGACAGTTCTACAGGTATCATTAAATTTCCAGGTTTCTTTTGCTTATTACACAGCTTACGCTCAACCCCTCAGAGTATGAGTTAGGTCTTTCTGCTCAAAACTTTTGATGTAGCAATTACTGTGCAGATGCCAACAGCTGGCACACGTTTTAGGTATGGAATGGGTTGGTTAAAAAACAGCCCTTTAAAAAACAATCTGCAAAGAATTTTTGACGTTAGCAACACCTTATATCTTGCATGAAAAATTTAATATCTTCTACCGCCCGACATTATCACTAAAAAGGTTTTAATATATGAGCAATCCAAATAGCTTTTCAGGTATTGGAATAAACTCAGTAATTTCAGTGATTTAATGCCAGAAAACTAACAAGACTCAAGACTAAAAATTAGGTCCTGCCTGATCCCTTTGAAATTAAAGCACATTTGAAATTGAAAATTTCTTTTGTTCCATTTTGCAACCTCTTCTACAAATAGAATATACTAGGACGGGCCGTTTAGCTTGCTAACATATACATTTCAACGATACCACGTATGAGTAGCTAAGTCAAAAGCTTCAGGAGCTCAGACTCCTGCCGGTTTGCCGGCGAGGATGCTCAGGGCGTAGAGCCGGGCAGAGTGCGGGCTCAGTGGTGCCGTGGCAAAGTCAGAGGTGTGACGGGTACGCTCTTGCCTTTCTCTCAGGCACTCAGTGCCAGCAAGTGGAGGATCAGAGAGCTGACAATATGGGCTGTTGATCGGCTCTGGTCAACCAAAAACGTCTCTCTTAATTGGTGTTATTCCTAAACGTTTGCTTTACTGTGGGAAAATGTTACAAAAAGCAGAGAAGACTGTTTTTAAGATTGTGATATACGAGCCTCCTGCCTGAAGCTGCCACTTTCAAAACCAACTGGAAATCTCTTTACCCTAATTCAGCCATTTAAGGCAAGGAAAAAAATGTGAAGTATTTCTGAATACTCCCTGAACTTCTAAAAACCAGCATTGTACCCAAAAGAATACTGAGAATACAAACCAGATTGTTTGTTGAAGGTTTCTGTTATAAGAACTTACAATATTTTCTTTAAAAATACTTAGCTGCGCACATTTCCCCATTGGTCTGCTAATACCTATCAATCTAAATAAGAGCAAGCAGGTACATCTGAGTTATCTCTGTCCTTTCACACATCCTCTGAATTGATCGTTTTACAATGTAGCATTTGTACAAAGCAATAGCTCAATCTACTTCAGTTTGAAGTAATACATGAAGTTGGGCTGAATATATAATATTTATGTAGGTTTATGCACAAGGGCAAAAGGTTTCCAGCCATCACAGGAGAGTTCTTAGGTACAGTCAGTGGGAGGTGATCTGTGTTTTTCCTAAGTTTGTCTTCCAAATTGCCGGCGCAGTTTGAAGGAGGGTGAAAATCTGCCCTGTGCCATAGACATTCACAGATGAATCTCGTCCTTTGCTTCCAAAGACATTTGCAAAGTATATGCGGCAAGGGTCGCTTGATCATCAGCAAAGGACGGGATGGACAAAGAAGCTGCTTTCAGTTTACATGGCAAAGCAGTTTTGGGGACAGCAACAGCAACCTGCTTTTTTTAAAACCTACACGGGAAATTTCCAGCAGGCAGCATTTGACTTTCAAAGTGAGTATGAGAAGGACACGAGGCTTAGCCCGACCAAACGTAGCTTAGTTCGATAGTTCCTCTGATCAGCCTTGCTCTGCCTTGCCTTTTTTGTCTAAATCAGCCTGATGGCACTGCAATGGGAATTACAAGTGGAAGTAATTAAAAGATGTTTGGAATATCTAAACAACAGCTAGGAACAAAATAGATCTGTCCCTAGTGTTTTCCTTCAGAAACCAGCTCAGATGACTGACAGGACACGAAGGCTTCTCAGTGCCGATCAAGACATTTCTGTTCCTCCAGTCCTCACCTTCAGAGAGAGCATCTATCTGTACTCAGCCACAGCGACCAAAAAAAACCTGGCTACCTAAATAAGCTGGTATAAAATGTGTGTAACAGAGAACTGATCTCCTCACCGAGTTAGGCACTTCTTTAATTTTTCTTTTTAAGGCCACAGAGAAAATAGTAGAAGCTGCCAAAATCAACCAGCCAAGGTTATTATCTGGAAATGGCATTTAATATAAGCGCATGCTTGAAGCTTGCCCCAGGGAGCAGAACTTTAGCAGTGGAGAGCTTGCAATCATGAGAAGCAAGGCAAAATTAGAACAAATCATGTGAAGCAAGGGGTTTTGTATGAGAGGTGCGACCTTAGAGACTTGTCCATGAGCCGCTTCCTCAAGTGGGGAAGGAGGAAGGTTCAGAGAAGGCAGGGAGTCTGAGCTCATGAGGCTGGGATGAGCAAAACTGGCGGCTGCCCATTTTGTGCAAATTCCTCGCTGCCCAAGTGCTGAACACACTTGTGTGGGGAACCCCAGCTCACCCGAAACCAGGTACTAACATAAATTCGGAAATGACCTAGGCAAATCTTGTGACTGCCTTTACAAGCTGATCGTACCTCCCGCATTCGCCAATAACAAGAATACAAAACAGGAAAGAATCTCCCCGATCAAGTTCAGTCCCCACTTCACCGATCTGAATCCGGTGTGATGGTGGTTTTCTTTGCCGGAGCTGAGGCCGGGCTTGCAGCGCATGCGGCCATCGCTGGCGGTAGGCTCTATAGACCCGAGCGGCTGTCTCAGCTCTGCGCTTTCAAAGGCTTTGGAAACGTAAGCAGTGAATTCCCATACTAAGGGCAGCTGAGCAACTGCCCTGTGCAAATGTTGTTAACTTTTGTATTAGGCTGCTACCGCCAGTGTAACACAGCTGTGCACTCTGACGGATGGTGTAAGTCTGGGGACTGCTTTTGAGGCAGTCCAACACCCTCGTCTCCAAGTCCTTGGATTAGGCTGTCTTTACAGCACATACTTTTTGTCCTCACTACATCCTACGTCCCTCTCCTGCTCTCCCCCTCTTTCCTGGATGTCTCCTAAAGTCCCCTCAGGGCTCAGGATTCCTTGAATTTTTACATTAGAAAAAGCCAAGAGGAATTTCTCAGCCTTTCCATAACAGGAGCCTGCACAGTCTCTCTTCCCTGTACCAAAATGAATTTCGCCTTTAAAATTGTGCCTGGTGCGGAGATTTTTGGCAAGCCAAAGTGGGATTGCCTGTGACCTGCAGCTGAATCTCTTATTTTTCGCAAGCAGATGCAGTTCCTGCTGGACTGAATTTTACAAGAAGCAATTTTTGCAAGCCTCCTGCCCCAATATCTAGAAATGCAGAAGCCACAGCCAGTGCGTGGTGCGTGTGTAACCAGGGCTCAGGGCTTTTGTTGCGGCTCTAAGCAGTAAAGCTTTTAGCACTGAGAAGTCCTTGAAATTACTGAGCAAGAAGGAAAGAACCTCGTCTAACCCTCCGAATGATGAAAGGCTGAACAAGCCAGTTTTCCTTTGTGCCCGGCAGGGAATGGCAAAAGCATATGGTCCCCAAGATTTCAAAATTCAGCCAAAAACTAACCTCAGGCCCAGAATGTAAAGGAAATATAGGGACCAGCCTTCTATTTTCAGATCACTTGCCTTTGTCTTCTGCATTTCCACATAGGTTTCCTTAGATCTTCCTGTGTTTTTCTGAACTGTGGGAACATGATTGCCAAGGAAGTAGAGAGGGGAGTTTTCAGCCCTGCTGGGATTGTTCTTGATTTGAGGGTCAAGGAAGCTTGACCTAGTCATTACCTGTTCCATTTTTTACAAAATCTCCACGAATCTAAAACACCTCAGCCAAAATGTTTGCTTCCTTAGAGCCCACAGCTCAGAAGCCGCACACCTTAAATTCTTCCTTACAGATACACTAAGGTCAGTTCGCAGGAAAAGCACCAACCACCATGGGGCTACTTTGCCTATTCCTCTATAGCTGGGAGTGAAATGGGACTGCTCACAGGGATACTCCCCACAGTAGCAGCTATTCTGTAAGGCATTCATCCTGTTTGCCATTAACTCATATCTCATTAACAGAAATCAGTGCTGAATACAATAATTTAGGCGTTAAAGCGATTTCCTTCCTGTCCCTAGAAGACTGCAGTGGGTGATGTGAGTGTGGGGCCTTCCAGAATCCCAGTTCTCATCCTTGATTCCCTCACAGCTACTGAGGAGCGCTCAGTTTGGCCCTTTGTAGCCATAGGGATCATCCCTGAAAGCCGGCACTGAGCCTGGACTTCCCCAGCTTTTGGGTTGGGTTGCACAGGGGTCAGTCTTTCAGGCCTTTAACGTGCAGATGCCTACGACGGTGTGTCCTCCAGGAGTTATAAAATGTGTTTTTCCCCTCTGCTTCTTCACTTCTTCTTCCAGCTGCCTGAAGCCGGCTCCCCGAGGGGCCGGAACACATGCCCACACAGTAGCATTTGGAAGCCCTTCTCGTGGGCAATCCTCATTACAATACGCCTTCATACAGGAAACGGCTGTTGGAAGAGATTGCCCAGAGCCCGTAACAGGAAGGCGCATGCGACTCTGTTTGAAAGGAGGGAAGTAAAGCGCTGGGGATGATCGGTTGCAAACCTCAAGGTCTCTGTCTTTACTTGCAGAAAACTAAATCCCAGGGGTGCCGTGCTGTCCAGCACCGGGTCACTAGGTATGGCCCCCACCCCCACTTCGGGAAGGGAACCACTCCATTCACTGCCGACTCACTCCTGAATTAATGTTATCATTTCCAATTTGCAAAGATGAGGGGAGGGATTTCATGAGCATCCGCTACTTAAAAGCACTTTGCTCTTTAAGCCATAAGGAATACCAGAAGGAGCAATAATGCAGCGCCCAGGTGCGGGGAGAAATGCTTTTCCCAGCTCTTTTTCTGGATGCAGGAGGCAAGGAAGTTGTATCAGCTCTTGCTGCATGACACAGCAGGACAGAGCTAAACAGCAAATTTGGCTAGTTAAAAGGGGTTTGTACTGTTACAATTAAAGGATGATTCAAGTGAATCTAAACAATGATGTCACCCTGAGAACCTCTAAAACACAATTTAAGCTATTACATGGTGTGAAGCAGAGAGAATTGGCTAACCTTTTGGCCTGCCGCGTTTTTTTCTCTACAAATGGATGATGTCTGGATTATTCTCATTTCGTGTTCAGGCACTTGGGACAAGCTTTGCTCTCAGTTACATAGGTTTAAAGCTGTAGCTTGGCTGAAGACAATAGCCCGTCTTTGCATTTGCCTTTGTGTGATCGAGTATATTTATTTTTTTTACGGTTGTTTATACATTTTTGGTAGAATCTGAGTGAGAAAAGAACCCAGTGAAAGCTGCTCTCTCACTGCATGCTTTATAAAGGTAGCGATTTTACTGATCTTGCCGGAAAATCCTAATTTGGTTTGGATGTGAAAATTCACTGTGAGGAAGCTAAAAAGCTAAGTAACCTGCTTACTTTCCTGTGCTGAAGGCAAGCCAGCGCGTGGCCCCTGCGCCGAGGCTGCAGCAGCATCCAGTTGTGTGCGGCAGCCCCACAACCCCGGCTGCTATTCCTGACCGCTCCAGTGTACGCTCTCGCTTCGCATTTATTTTGGCTTTGAAGATCCCTTTCTGCTAAGCCTCCTGGAGGCTCTCATGCTTAAAACAACTTTCTTTCAGTCTTGGCAAATTTTCTATCGAGTAAGGACGGAGCAACAGCTAAGGCAAGAGAACAGGGTTTGGCCCAATAGGAATTACCAGAGAGAGTAATTAATCCTCAGAATCCTATGTCAGCATGAACCGAGTGGAGCATGCGATGGGGAGGGATTCCCTGGGGCAGAGCCTCCTCTGGCTGTGATCTCAATGGAGTTGGCCCATCTCACGTTGAAAGAGCCCTGTGTTTCTCACAGCTCATCATCCCACTCAGCGATGACTTTTCCAAATACAATGATACCCTGGGTCTCTGGGAAAGTAAGGCCCAGTTGTTACCGTGAAGCCGCTAATGATCCCGTTAACAGTTTTATTACTTAATCCACTGATACATCAGGTTCTGACTTCGTCCAGAAAGGAGATAAACCAAGTCTGGTGTGATGTATTTATAGGTTTGGAATTGCCCTGAGGTTTCTAAGCTGTGCTCGCGTTTGGACTGTTTTCTCATGGCTTTCCCACCAAGTCAAATAAACATGGGTAGCTTCATTCTCTGGGTCAATTTGGGCAATATCACCCTGCCCTAATGAGAGAGAAGTGCAGGTCAAAACAAAGAGTCCATATGGCACGACTCCTGGGGTGAAGGAACTGCCTGGCCTAGGTGAATTCAGGGAGAGAGCAGGCTGCTGAGCAGGGTATGTCCAAGGTTCCCCCCATCTGGGTCCAGGCAGTATCACACACTGCAATCCCCACGAGGAAACTGTGTCATTACCTTTGAAGGAGGATGTATACAAGGCTGAATTCTTCTTCTTGGTATTATGGAGGCACGGGATTATTCTGATCTATAGACTTTTCAAACAGAAAGACCAGTAGAGTTGGTTGCTTATATGCTATGGCTTATATCAGAAGAGCACTGGCAGACTAGCAAGAGGATGTAGAAGGACCCCCTAAAAGAAATTTGGGGGTTCACAATATATTAATTGGGCTGTGATCTTTATACCAAGGATAAAAATATTTGGTATAAATTAGCCACGTACTTTGCCTTTTTATTGTTGTTTACTTTGCATTTTAATTGCAATGTTCGAACCCGCATGAAGATATGCCATTATTAATTTAATTTAATAAATCATAAAGTAGTGTGTCTTCTTCTGGTTACCGAAGTTGATCTCTGTTGAGTTTTGTGCATAACTACGGTTGTTACTAACACTAAATTACTAACCTTCTTTTCCTAATGTACTATCCAGCACGTCAGAGCTGGTATACAGTATCATCTAGGGCAGGCAGCCACAAACAGGCACTACGACATCCCACAAGTCTGCAAGCGCAGACTAATGCTCCCAAGAGAAAGGCTCTCCTTTTCCCATCCCAAGAATATGGGCACAATTTGGTTCGACATTCCTCACGACAGTATCTTCAGCTTTCTGGAGAGTTCCTGGCAGAAGGACAAAAGAAGAGGAAAGGAGACAGTTTTGTCTGGGTGTAAATCTCGGTTTTCATTTGCCAAACCTGGCGTGCACTTCTGAGAAAATCGGGGCAGTAAAGCTGAGAATTCTGTGCTCAAAGTGGGATTAATGGAAAAGCTAAACCTGAGCTAGTTTTGATTTCCATGGAGTAGAGTTTGTATAGCTGCCGTTCAAGGCCATTTGCTCTTCCACTGCACAATACCGCAGTATCGTACAGTGCCATTCTACCTTTTTAAAGTACATCATTATCACTGTAGTTTCAAACATTAACGTAAACTTTTAAAGGCTAGATGGATTTGTGTCTGCCATTGAGCAATGCTACTTTGACGTTCTGCCTTTCTGTCTACCTATGCCTGGGACGTCCCTCAGTCTGACCACTTGACCTAAAAATTTTGGTCTCAGCATCTTCCTGATTTAACTGACCTTTTTTTCAAGGTAGTTTACATTAAACAGATAAAGGTGTCTTTCAGAAACAGGCAGGAAAACAGGAAATATTGTTTGATTGCAAGAAAAATGACTGGGTAGAATCAGTTTGGCCAGATATATGAGACATAAAGCTGACAGCGTGAATCTCTTAGAGCATAAATCAGATCTATTTGTAAACACAACCAGTCGGTCCAGGGTCTGCAAGTGCCTTGGGTAGCTCGCCCTGCCTGTGCAGTACTGCAGAATGTCCTTTAGGGGCTGGTTTGCTGCATAAAAAAAGCTCCTTGTGCAGAGCAGGGATAGAAGGATGTGCATTCGCACAGAGCCGGTGCTGTCACTCCCCCTTCTCCTCAGGTGGCTGCTTCTTCTGTCCTGCGTCACACCTAGCGTGACCACGCTTCGTAATTGATAAGGTGGAAATCACCTTATCGATGAACTAGCCCTTTTTCTGAACAAAAGGCCAAGTGTGATCTTTAATCCAGAATCCAGTGCTTGATGATCTGTATGAGGAAAATAACTGAAGGCTTTATTCTACGACTCTGGGATTGCTATTACAGGTTCTGGACATTTCTGATACAGTAGCTAAACTCTTTCTATGCATTTCTTTTGTATCCTTGGAGCAGCAATGATAGTTAATATTGACACCATTAAAGCCATCACCATTACGGTTCAGGATAAACCCTTCACCTTGATGAATCAGGTAGCGACTGCTTTGCAGAGCCATTGCTTTGGGCTGCTGATTCTTTAATTCCCAGACTGACCAATATATCTGGTCTTGTCTGGTGCCACCATACACAGCCTCCTTAAATTTAGATCCAGGCTAATCAGACTTAAAAAGAGAGAGTAAAAGGGGTTAAAGAGCATCATCAGGAGAGCCCAGAACAGCCTAATTCCTTTGGTCATCTTTCTTGTTTTAAAATCTTTCTGCTCATCTCAGTGCTGGTCTTGACATCTGCTAGCAGTGAAAGCAAAGTAGTGACATTTGGGCGTGGTGGGATGTAAGGCAGGTATCTCGTACGCTGATCTTCTTGCAGGGTATACGATAAAGGAATTGAGAGGAATTCTCAGCATACGTAGGGCAAAGGTCTCTCTTGTGCTCTTTCATTTAACGGTCGAAGTGATGTCCCTTAGTGTGTATTGTACTGCTAGCCTTTGAAAGGGTACCTTTTTGTTTTGATTCTATATTGTTCTAAGTTAAATAGTAGGAAAAGAGAAATCTCTGCCACCATAACATTCTCTTATAGGTCTATTCATTATAGAGCCCGAGAGGAAACGGAGAGTTCCCCTGGACAATGGTCTGATATACAAACGAGCATACATTAACTTTCTGTGGTTGTATAGTTCATTTTGCCTGCATTTCCTTTACATTCTTAGGAACATGAATTCAGGCATAATTTGGTTTGATGTCTTCCTCTGCCTTGCACTGCTGTCTTGTTAGCCATACTGCACGTCAAGCAGCTTCTCTGCAGCGGGGACCTGAAGTGGAAGTGCTTCAGCAGATGTGGTGGTGTACTGAGGGATGCTTTTGGAGTGAGTGGGAGGACCAGGAGCAGAGGAGACCAGGCCAGGTCTGGCGGGTTTCAGCTGAACTGGGGGACGGGTGCTGGGGTGCTGTTGGCCAGATGCCATGCTCCAACCAACAAGGATGTCAGGTGGGTTGGACATAAGCCGTGATGTTTAAGTAACTCAACTTCGGCCTCCTGTCCTTTGACAGACACCTTAGGGGAGCTCACTTGGGGCACATCTGCAATGGCTTTGGCCGCACTTACTCCAGAACAGGGGCTGCAGCAGGGTATGATACGGGAACACCCAGAATCTCTGGATGGGAAATGGCTGATACAATTAGAGCTGTGTTCACTGCACTAATTAGCGTGGACACTTTGCTCAGGACCACAGCTCAGTTGCTGCATGAACTGCACTCTTCAGCTTGTAGGTACCACTCAGACCTCTAGCGCTTTGGGCGCTTCGGCATTGCAGTCCTCTCTGCAGCACAGGTATGTTTTCTGGTTTTGTGCCTCCGCTCTTCTTCTGTACATCAGGGAGATCAGCACTCCCCTTCCTCCCTGGAAGGATGGGGCGTTAAATGTTTTGAAAAGAAAAAGCAGCTCAGGAACTGCAGTAGATTTACTTCATCTTTCACTTCCATCACCTGAGAAAAAGCCATGTGAAGCTATGAAGATATTGAGGCATTTAAGGTTGTAAGGATCAGGACTGGGATACCGTGATAGGCTTGGCCTGAACCGTCAGAAACGAACCTCTCTCCTGTCCTTCAGACAGACTCCTACAGAACTTGGGTTTGGCTGTTGCTCTTTTGCACTGACATGTCATGCTCTCACTTACTTTGCATGGGAACAGAGCCAAGCAGATGAAAAAGATTAGAAACCAGATCAGTCATTGCTACCCTGCCTTCTGCAAACAGCTTTGCACAGTCTGAAGAGTGTGACGCCTGCTTCTGAAATGCTGCCTGTCCCATCCAAAAGGTGTGTCCAACACACCACTCCCTGCTAATGCTGGCTTGCAGAGCCTGCTTCCGCGTGCTGGGTACCACCAGGCGCATGGCAGTGATGCACAGGGCTTGCAAGGCTACGGTTTTTCTTCAATTTCTTTTAACGCGGCACCTTCCTCAGCCTCTTGGCCCACACATATTGCGGTAGGTTGCGGGTTTCCTCAGGGGAATAGTAAAGCACAAACACACCCGCACGGGCGTGCACACATGCACAGGCGCAAATGAATGCAGCGTCACTCCAATTGCAACTATATTCCAAAAAGCCTCTTAGTTTTCATTCCGGCTGTGTCTTCTGGCACAGAGAAATTTGCAAAGCTAATTTTCAGCTCCTGTCTAATGGATTCCCCTGCTGAGTGTCTGTTACAGTTAAAGGATTCCAGATTGAGAGTTTGTTCTCATCTCCCCTGTGCACATCTACGTTGGAGGTACTTCTTGGAGAGCTGGTTAATGAGCCTGAAGTGCGACTGAGTGTTTGTGCTGACGTTCAGGGGGAGTTTCCCCTCCTCCTTGGAGGAAGGTGGTCCTCCCACCCTTAAAGCCCATTTGTTTCCTTACTGCTCTCACCCCAGTAGAAATAAGGTGATTATAGGTATCAGACTGCGCAAGGAAATACTGGATTTATCAAAGTGGAGAAGCGAAAGGAGAAAAACCCCTCGCTAGGAGCTCACTCGGTTTGGAACTTGCATGCTTTTTGGGAGGAGGAAAGAGCTGCAGTTGAGCAGCACCCAGCAAGGGTTCAGAATACCCTGTTCACTCCATTTCCTCCTTGCCCCCTGTGCTTGCCCCACTGGCCACCCTCAGAGGAGAGGGCACTGCCATCCACACCAGATATTCACCAGCGCCAGGTCCTTCCAGCCCCTGTAGAAACCCAGGAGAGCCTTTCCCTGGATGATCCTGCAGCTCAGCACAGAATTTGGAGCCAATTTACTTGAGCTCTAATTCCTGCCGTGCTGCAGGCTTCCTGCATGACCTTAAGTAAGATACTTATCTTATCTGTCTTCAGTTTCCAGCAGTATATAATAGCAATTACTTACCAACCTCACAAACATGTTGCAAGGTTAAATCCCTTTGTAAGCCATCTCGCAACCGATCTTAGAAATGCAGACTGTTGTTGTTATATTATTATCATTATTATTATTATTATTATTGCCATTTTGGCACCGTCCTTTCTCAGCCATGGATGTTCTGCTATGACATCTGCACCTACCCAAACCTACAGCTAAGGTTTAAGTATCAGTTTCCACAAAAGATTTTCTCATCTTTGGGCACAGTGTATTGGATCTTCACCCCCAAAGGCCCTTAGAGGGTGGGCACAGCCATAAAAAGATGAATGGCGCACACACATACAAACAAGACAACCCATTTCATGCATCCTCTTTTCTCACACCTGGAGGCCAAACCGCTAAAGCTTATTTTAATATTTCTTAAGATTTTGTCTTGAGGAAGGGTGGGAAGGAGGACAAAAGGAGACATTGTTCCTCTTTGGAAAGCATTTTGTTTTTCCCAAGCAGCTGGCCAGGCAGATCTTTAAGTATTTACTTTAAGTACACATTTCCGTCTCCAGCAGGTACAAAGACATCTCTGCTGGGGCATCTTGGTAGGACAGAAGCCAACAGGACAAGAGGAGCCCAGGCAAGGTCAGTGTTGGACCTGGGCACTGTGTAGGGTTAGGATTAGGGTCAGGGTTAGGGTTGGGATTCGGGTTAGGAGAGAGAAGCGCGCTGCCTGAGTGTGAGTGGGGTTGCGAAGGGGATGCCAAAGGAAGAAGGGGGCTGCAAGCCTGGGAATGAACTGAGCAGGAGGCAGTGGAGACAGAAGCCTGTAGCGCAGAAAAATGCCCCAGAAACCAAAATGTCTCACTGAAGACCTGTCTGGTGGTTTCTGGAGGGTGAGGGAGGTATGAAGGTGTGCTGGCCACCCCTAGCTGGCGAGGGAGAAGTCTGCCTCACAGAATGACGGTCACAGACACCTCTCGGTGCTGAAAGACCAGGGACCAGATGGGTTTATGGATGATGATTGTCATGAATTCCTCACTTACCCTGGAACAAAGTACGTATGTGAAGCCAGCCCAGAAAGGCTACTAAACACTTATCACTCATTCAGCCACTGCTTTGGATATACGTGACCAATACTCTGGCTCTGCTCATGTGTAGTTAAGCCATCTAAAAAAGATCAAATTATTGAAGAGGGAGAAGGTTGATCTTTACCTCCAGGCTAAGCTAGAGTTACAATTGCTTGATCTCTTATGGAGTGGTTTCTTTCACTTGAAAGGGAACAGCATAACTGAGTTTTCACTGGAATATGCTATCCTGGCATTTTAATTAAGATGAAAATATATAGGTAAAACAAAATACCTGGGCATTATCAGTTTTCATGGCTATTATTCTATTTGTCAGCTGAGGCAATCCATTTGCTGCGTGAACTGCAGTGCTAAGGGTACGGTATCTTTGTGCTTAAAAGCAACATATTCCCAAGCATGTTGTCTTTGGCATGGCCAGTATTTTATCTGCCAGAGCCAATGTTAATGAAAAATTCCTGAAAAATTCCACATTTCAACACAGCAGCACTCTGATGGGAATAACAATCTCTTCTGACCTCGTTCAAAAGCAGATACCGGGCCGGATACAAAATAGGGAGGTATTCCTGAACCCCCCTACCCAGGACTTTGGGTACTTTATGCTAAGTTTGTGATGCTTGCCTGCCTTTTTCAGTGATATCAACACCATCAGGTTGTGTACTGCCCATAGCACCTCCATCCAAAATCAGCATTTCTCGGAATAGACATGCATGCAGTCAGAAACACTGGGTCGGTGAAACTAAGAACTGCCTTCTAGTTCTGTTGCACAACAGTCTCATCTCTTTGAAACAGAGTGATGCAGCAATTTTATAATGAGAACATGTCTGTATAGAAGTAGGTT
Source organism: Burhinus oedicnemus (assembly GCA_008921705.1). Classification (NCBI taxonomy): domain Eukaryota; kingdom Metazoa; phylum Chordata; class Aves; order Charadriiformes; family Burhinidae; genus Burhinus; species Burhinus oedicnemus. The sequence goes on along the minus strand of VFFE01007105.1, from coordinate 523,384 downwards.
TCCCCTTCTGCGGCAATGCTGGTAAAGACATGAGTCTTTTTGACGTGGAGGGTAGGAATATCTGTGATCCATTACAGTCAACTTTAGCCTAGATGATTTGTAATATATGGGCTCACCTCCTCATTGCGTTGGACAGTACGGAAAACTAAGGTCAAGCAAATAAAGCTGTGAAATAAAAGCCAAATCATAAGTAAGGCCACTGTCACTGGCCGCAAAATGACACCACAGGGAAATGGGACTAGTTTACTCTGATTTGCATGAATTGAATTCACACAGCTAGTCATTGCCCTTAGGAGATCAGCTGATCGCGTACTTCTGGTGTAAGCAGGAGAGTACTAGAGGTTAACTGGCACCTGGGCTGTACTACAATGAAATCGCTGCCTTGAACAAGAGAAGAGCCACCCTGAATTTCTCCTTCAGTCCCTTCACTTGAGCCTTGCACAGCCAGAGCATCCTTTCTGCTCTGAAAAGGCTTCTTGTCAAGGCCATCCCTACGATGTGGGCAGGACAGGCAAGCCAGAGCTGGGGGAATTGTGGAAGATCCCAATATCAGAAAAAGAGGCCATTCTCAGCAGACCTTGCAACAAAGCTGAGAGAGGCGTGCTGGATTTGTTCATGTAGTGTAGGTCGCTCAGAAAGTGGAGAAATAAGTGAGCTTGTCACAGGCAAGGAAAAACCCATGTACACAGCCTATCCACGCACTGTCCTACAACTGAAACCTTTGTGTTCTATGCACACTTTGTGGATCAGAACACAGAGGGCAAGGGAAAATCAAGACTTACAACTAACAGGCATCTGAAGTCAGCTCATTACACACACATCCGCACCTGACAAAAGGCAGGGCAAGCAGCGTAATTTATTCCCCCCCTGTTGTCACAGTCCATGATAGCGTCTCCTATCAACAACCGTCTGTCATGCCCTAGAGACCAGAGAAAGCCTGACAGTACACAGATAAGAGCAGGTACTAATTTGATGCTGTGGTCCAGCACATAGACACAATGCTGTGTAAATGCTCCGGTTTCAGCCCCTGGAAGGTCCTCTCTTGCCAAATTCTCCCCACCTTTGGAGACTTTTTAAATGGCAGTCGCTCAGTCGGCAGTGAGAGCACACCACGTTCCTCCTGTGTAGACAGGATCTTTGATGTGCTCACGCTCTGAGCTGCTACCTTTATTTCAGTTTTAAAGGGGATGCAAAGGGAGGGACATGTTCTTGCCAATCACAGACTTGCCTAAATATTTATCTCTGCTAAAAACAGTTTAGTTTCTGGATTTAGCCCAGGGTTGATTCTGATGAGAGACATCAAACACAATATACATGAATCAGGGACAGCACATCTGGCATTGCCTGTGTGCTGTAGGAATATAAATAAAAGAGCCAGTAAACTCCAGCTGGTGAGTTATTTGTACTGCAACAAGGCTGTCAACGTTCTAATATCACCACCCAGTGAGAAGAGGGTGCCGTGAATCACTTGGGGCTGCTCTGTGGTCCCCCATTGGCATGTGTCTTTCTTTTTGCATGGAAGGACTCAAAACTGAAGGATCATAAACACTTTTTTGAAAATAATTTGCAAGAGTGCCGAAAAGAGTGGTGGGCCAAGCCAGCAGTGCTGCCAATATTTAGAACATTTCTCCGACATGATGATATTTTATTTTTGGAAGTATCTGATACAAATGTTCTTTTCCTGGAAAGATTCCTTCTCCTGCCTGCCTCCCCCGCCTCCCTCAGACTGATGGTGCCAATATTTCTTTTGTAACTTCCTTGCTCCCAGCCGTTTCCTACTATAGATTTCCCTCTCCTCTCTCCTGGAGCTGATGGTCCAGGTTGCCCCCTGCATTGTCCTGCTGGCCTCGAAGGAGTCAAATGTCAGCACCTGATTCTGGTGCCTACGCAGGGGTACCCAGTGCTGCTCGGGATGTTGGCGGGTAACCTGTAGGCTTCTAGCTCCTACTATGGAAGGGCACAAGCATCACAGAGACACGCTGTATCTGCCAGCCCTGGGAGGATGCCTTAGGTAGCCATGAGAGCCTCCCATCTTCTTTTTCATAGTGTGGTCAGAACACATTACAGTGCTGCATGGCCCGGCGGGTGCAGGGAACGGCCACAGCACCCACATGCATGGGGACACTTAAGTACATGCCATGTCTCCTCCCTTCCATCCTCTCATCCAAGGGGAGCACTGCCCTCAGAATTGATGGTGTTCCTTAGTGCCTTTTACTCTATCACTCTGCAAACTGGTAAGATAAGCACGACCTTTAGTTGGGCAAAATTTGGCATGGAGACATGAACAGAAGCCTAGGAACTGAGGGTTAAAAAAACTGCAATGCCGGAAGAGTCATTTTGATTGCTTTAAACAAAATCATCATGCAGAGCAGTCATGGAGAGAGACTTATCACATTACTTCCCTGATTAGCCCAGGACACCAATTTTAGGTACTGTTATAACAGTGAAGGTCAAATTTACTATGAAGGGCAAAGATCACTGATTCATTTTCCTTATTCTTTATAGTAACTTTTCAGCTGGAAGAACAAAAGGGCCTAAAGTCAGAGAACGTTTGTTCTTGAGTCTTGCCAAAACCTTTTTTTTTTTTAATAAACCATCATTAAAATCTGGGCCCACTGCCTTGACAAAAGAAAAGAATATATTTGTGTATACTTAAGAGACGGGAAAGAGACTGTGCACCAGGGCTAGTCACAGATAAAGGAATTCCGGACATTATTCCTTGTGCTCCTAGGGGTTGTGACATGGGATTTCCTTTCAAAGCGGTAAATAGCCCTACAGTTGTTGTACGACAGGGTGGGGTGGTCACTGGTTTCTTACAAACAGGGAGAGATGAAAGCACACTATGAGAAGAAAGACAGGCTGGATACATGTGCACAATGAACCCCTGGGAATGGGGCGAGGGGTGCAAATTCACCCCCACCCAAAGCACCAGCTCAAAGCTTTGCCCTCATAACCTGCCCTGGGTTTAGAGGTGCTACCAGCTGATCTCCGCTTTGGGAAGAATAGCTCACGTCACAGCAAAATAGATTTAAACCTTAGAGGCAGCCAAAATCTTGGGGCTTGTCAACACCTTATGTGTTCCTCCTAGATCTGCAGGAGACAGATGGAACTTGTGGGGCCACAGGTTTATCTTGGGGTGACTCCTGGTGCTTGCTGCCTTCTCTCCAAGCCAGAGAGCCTCTCACTGCGCACTGTAGGACACCGACTTCCCATCCTGGCCTAGTGTGGGAACAGAGAGGGTGGTGAGGATGGGATACCATAGTTGTGAGCTTCAGGAGGAGCTTCACCATGTTTTGGAACAAGAATCAGACAGTTGAGGTCTTTTGTAACTGAAAGCACCTTTCTCTCTTTCGCTGATTCCCGCACAGGATTGGGGTGAGCACTCTTCTCTTTTACGAAAACAGAGGAGCTAAAGCTGCAGATTTTATCCTGTTTGCATTTTAAATAGAAAAACATTCAACTTTGTACTTGGATTACTTTTTCTGTTGGACTTTGCATTAAGGACTCACCAAAGTGCACTGATTTTGCAGTGTTGGGGGAAGTCGGAAGGGGGGAGGAACGTGAATCGCTTGATGAGGGAGAAAAGAACATCAAGCTGATTTTATATTTGGATCTGAATACAAAACGATTTCCTTTCCTCCCTCTTCCTGCGGCTGTCCTGGAGGGTCAGCAAAGACTGCAGATCCTAAACCTCACAGTTGAAGCAGGGCTTAATGAGAGGGGAAAGAAGATTTGCATGTTACTGTTATCTGAATCCTCAGGATTCAGGTCTTCAATAATAAATGTTCACTTAAGAAATCATCAGTGGAACAGATAAATTAGCATATTGCAGAAGTCTGCAAATGGAAGGTTCCTACACGAGCCTTCTTATTGCTTTCTGGTTTATTGCTAGATATCTGAATTACAACTCTATCATCCTTCTAGCGTGTAACAACACAGCCGCAGATTTATTTTCCCTTTAAACTATGAGATCTTATGTCAGTACAGGGACGCACATGATATAATTGTAAAATTCAGCTTGTAAACTTCGCGCAAAGTGGGACTGTCTAACAGGTTGAACTGCTGCTTTTGGTGCGAGAGTCAGTTTGGATCTGCTGCAAAGGATCTTCTTCCACTAGTGAATAAGCCGCCCAGGAAAGGCTAGAGAGATTGAAGTCATAGCTGCATGCGTCCCTGCTGCAACTCATTGGCTTAAGAGATTGTGCCAAGAGGGTCTAAGTCCATACAGCACACAAGGAAGATTCTAACCAAGTTCAGAACTGGAGACTTCAGAGGAAAAATGACAAATTTTCCTTCTTTCTCTTTGACCCCTTCCTAACATCCCACATTTTTCTGAAAACCGGGGAAAAGAGAAAGTTCCCTTGTTCACTGCAGCAATAAAACAACACATCTTCTAAAATAACTGTATGGTCGGTCTAAGGAACAACAAAGCTAAATGAATCATACAGAGAGAATTACTCATACATACGCATTTTCAAACAGTAAACAGGTCATGCTTTGCATTGTTAACTCGCAAGCACGCCAGGCTGCACAGTCCACACTGCTGCTCGTGTGTATTTGACATCAGGAGAAAATCTGTTGGTGCACAGCAGTAAAACCGATGTGAATCAGGCCGTGGGATTGCACTCACACATTAGCACTTCCACTGCGTGGGTATGGGGCTGCATGGCAGTCACACTCCAGGAGACTACCATTGTACTTGTATGAATTGGATCGCGTTTTCTGAGCCCCGTAACAGACCACTGAATGGCGCTTTTTTGATATCCTGGTACAATCACATTAAATCTCTTAAGATGAACTACATTTTCATGGCCAAAACCCAAACAAACAGAACTCTTTGAAAAATAAACAAACAGAACTCCTTTAGAAGGATTTTTAAAACGCTAAACACATCTAATACTTGGTTTAGGGACTTGTAATTTTAAAGTAGCTCAAATAAATTAAGAATACCAAAACTGATCTGCTGTCCTTCTTCCCAGTGGTGGTGTGAGCACACGAGAGTTTCTGTTTCCTCGCAGTGGAAGATGCCCCTTAATTATGGTGCCATTGCCCAGTGTCATGATCTCTTTATCTTGGACTGCAAGGTGGAGTCAGCCTGCGCTCAGAGGAGTATTCCCACCGGACAGATGTTCATATCAACACAACAGCTCTTGTGAATAAGGTTTGCAGGACTGGTGCTTGACACACAGCTCTTTTTACTCTCAAACAATGTTTTTTTTATCCTCCCAGAGCTGCTTACATCCTGTGACCTTGCACTAAAGCCCAAATGAAATGCCTCACAATTTTCCTAAATACTATCTTTATTCTTATGGCTCCTGTATGAACCACTGCTATGCAGTTAATGCTGCGCAGTTGTTTCTACCCTAAGACCTTTTAGCCAAGGGTTTATAATTTGGCATCTGAGGTCTTAGCCTGAAAATTCATCTTTGTTTTTGTACTCTCCCCAAGAGTCTGTTTTAAATTGATATAAACATTTCAATAGCTTAAGAGTGCAACAAAATGGGCAACCTCCCTTTCCAGCTGGACAACAAGCATGTTTCTTTCAGTCAAAGTATTGCATGTCATTGGCTAGACTAGTGGCTGGTCTCATCTTGGCTTGGCCATGCAGATCCAGGCATCTGCGTAACCTTATGGCACATCCAGAAAAAAATCAAAATCATCATTACTTGACTGTGCAATACTTGCTTTCTCAAGGTATCTGTTTCTCTGTAGTGGGTGTAGCTTACGCCTCTTCCCCTGATATATATCATGCACAAATACCACCACATTCGGCAAGAGACGCTAGGAACCTGCTGATTTTCTTCAGCATGTGGAGAAATCCCTCAGTAACACAGTTCATATCTGCCAGACCAAAATTCATATGCCGTACTAAAAATTTTACTGACTAATCGAGACAAGAGGGACCAGACCTCTAAAAGAAGCAAGTGAGGACCCCAGCTAATGCTCGCTCTACCTTGATAAGCTGTTTGCTCATTCTGCAGGGTCTCAGATCTGGATTTCATTACTGGAATTAGTGCTCTGGAAACTTAGCGCAGCAAATCAAGGCTGCATATGTGGATCCAGGATGGGAAGGAACCTTATGAATTGCATTATTCTTTCATCTCCCACCTTGGTACTTTTTCTCCTCCTGAATCCAAATGGTGACATTTTTCTTTCTTGGTGACATAAAGTTTTCACTTCGTTTTCATTCAGCGCTCACTTAACTTTCATGATTCTCTTTTCTCTTAGCCATTTTCATATAGTTTTGTACTTCTCACTGGGGCTTCTGATACTCGGCAAGAGGTAGTCAGGAGAGAGCTCCAAAACCAGGAGCTGCTTTCCTCATTTAATTACTTTGAGAGACACATTTGTTGATTTTGTTAACTATCCGGCACAAGAACTAATTTTATTGTTCAAAGGGCAACTGCACGTTTTGTCTGTCTATAGGAACTGCAATAAACTCTTGGGCTGAAGAGGTGAGATTTTGAGGAAAAGAAAACAGTGGTGTGCTTGTTTCTGCTCTGTTTGAAATCAATAGTAAAAATAGAACCAGTTAGGGATTTTTTAACAAAACAGCTTTTCATTAGAAAATTACACTGTGGCAAAATTCTGTGTAGAAAGTGGCTGGGTTAGATGCAGTTTTCCAGGAAAGGTTCTCCAGCCAGGATGGTGTTTCTGGTCACAACCCAACAATGCCATGCCCCTGTCATTGAGATGCATGAGTAGGATGTTGGAGACACCATGTTCCTTGGCGGAATCAAGCCTCTGAATCTGTGTCTCCCACTACCGGGGGCTGCCCTAAATATCTGGCTATTTTTAGATGAGTCTTTTTCTGTTGCTGCTTTTCATAATAAGAAAAACCTTTGAAGGATTTGTGTTTAATCCCTACGCACAACAGGAATTAAAATAAATAAATAGATCTTAAATATTTCGACATGAAGAGAGAAGAATTTCCTGCCCAGCTTTTGCTAAGCAGCGTAGGTGGCTTTAATGCAAACCGGGTCTGCTCCTGGGTACCTGGCAACGTTTTCTTTTCTTGGAAGTGACTGTGGTAAAGCACCTTTAAAAGCAGGATCCCACAAAGCAAACCTGCTGTTTCCAAGGTCACTGTGCAATCATCTCCCTTGTGCCATAGTTCTTCCAGATGATGAACTGGTCTGCTGCAACCTAACCAACCTGGGAGGGGAGGAATTGCTCTAGCGAAGAGGCTGCAGCAGCATGGAGGATATAGCCAGCGCCAGGGCAGCAAGGTGGCGTCCTTTAAGTGTCCGACCCCCCATAAAGCCCCTCAAAGTAAACCCAAAAGTCAGGATCTGGCACTAAAGGAGCAAGTTTAGCTCTGGGCATCGCACCCAGTGTATCACCCACCTGCTGCCCCTCCTGGGGGCTTGCGGGAGGCTGTGTCCAGACACCAGCAACTGCTTTTCCTCCGAACCTTCGCAGGTCAAGTGAGCTAATCGGGAAACCTGCGGGGGATAGAAGAAGGGACTGTTGTCAACAGGCAGCCATGCTATGTAGACTTGATAAATATGTGCAGCGCTAATTCGAAGCAGATTCCTGCTTTGCCACAAGCAGAATTCCTCCAAACCCTGCCATCAAAAACATTATGTCACAGCTGCGGAGAAGCCTAACAAACAGGGGAGAAGTTGGGGTCACGTCAGGGTAACAGTGCGGTGGAGGCTGCAAGGAAGTGATTGAAGCCCTGTTCCACGGCCTGATGGAGTTTGTCATTAAGAAGGATTTCACAAATGATTTGCAGCCAATTCCCTGGGTCCGATTGGTACTTTCCAGCTTAATGCAAACCAGTGAGGGAACCAGCTTCCAGATCTAGTTAGGCCAAACTACCCAGGGAGGTTGCAGGCAAGAGAGAACATAACATCGCCTGGGGCTGCGGAAACGCAACTCAAACTGGGATTGGTTTTTAAGGAGATCGTTAGGTTCTCTCTTCCCATCTCGAGCAAACAGCTTTTATCTTGTCTCCCAAAATAGCAACTCCCATCCTTCAAAACAAACCAAAAGAAAAGGAAAGCCTCTTGAGACAGGCACACAGACAAAGCCGACAGAAGTGGAACACAGAGCTGATCGAAAACAGATTCCAGCGTCAAGTCCAATGTTGGTTTCAGCCCATTTCTTCTTAATGGGCAAAGTTAAGAAACTGAGAAAACAAAGTAATTACCCACCAAGCACATTTTACTGACACTAAGCATTTACACATTTCTGACACATACGATCCCTGCGATTTGATCAAATCCATCTCTGTGCAGTGTGGCGCATCGATTGAATTGATCTCGGGAGGCTCTGGCTCATTTGCTTCTGGATTTATAGCTCAAGGAAAAATGATAAAACAATGCTAACGGGGGTGGGCTTTTGTTCTGCTTCACTCTGACCATCCACCTTCCCAGTTCTGATTTCAACTCCATCCCTCTCGTGGCCTTCCCTTGGCCTGCTCCTTCTGCAGGTCAGTGATTCATCACACAGGAGGACGCAGATGTTCTTTAGAAAGAAGTGTTTCTGTGCAAGCTGATATTTTTCCTAGAAAAGAGGGCTAGGGATGAGGAATGAGATGGGGAGGAGGACTTCACCACTGTGCAAAAGGCCTGAGAATATGCATTGCCCAGTTTCCACCAGTTGGGTGATGCTGCCTGTACGACACACCTGCATCCCCGGGGAGCAGGGCGGACTGCTGGATTCACACCAGCCAGGCTCCAAGTAGGAAACCTTGGGGCACGTGGCCTGAGAAAAGAGGAGGCCTCTCCAAGGAGCTAATCCCTAAGCATTTGGTGGTCAGTGGGCAGTCATCTTGCTTGATGGCAATACTAGGATTTAGCTATGGAGCATGGTCAGAGGTTGTTTTGCAAGCCACCCTCTTACCATTCAGCAGAACCTTATCCAAATTCCTCTGTCAGTTCTTGCATTTCTTAGAAAACAGTCATAGTCCTCTTTTGAGGTCTGGTTTATGGACACTTTTGAGTCCAAAGCTGTGAACTCTGCCTTTGAATCTCAGCAGCACTGAGGCAGCACCTCAGTTTGGAAAGGGAAGAGACCTGTACCCCAGGCCAGGTCCCGGCAGGCCATCTCAGCAGAACATCATGGCCCTAATACTGCCTAAATGTGGCAGCTGAAGCTCTTAGAGATTACTTCATGTAGGTCACCAGCAAATGTTTTCTGAAGGACATCTCCTAGCGCTTTATCTCATCTAATTTTAAATATTCCTAAAGATAGGACTAGCATCATTGCTTCCTTCGGGAGATGAATTACACAGGCTGATATAACTCAACCTTGGGAAGATTTTCATTTCTCTCCCTAGACTCATACCAGTTGCAACAGAAAAAGCAGATAAACAGCTGACCTTGGTACCGGATCGCCCATGATTCCAACCTCTTCTGTTAAGCACTCTCATTTCCAAAAATTTTGTTATTGTAGCATCTAAAGGCCCCGTTTACAGTGTGCTGTGCAAGGAAGAAGTATCAAATCTATCAAAAGGGCTCTTGGTCTTCAGGTTAAACAATGTGGCAAATAACCAGATTAGCAGCAAAAGGGACGTGCGTTGAAACCATACTGACGTTTTGCTTGAGATACAGAAAACTGGCAGAATACTCATACTATAAGCATCCTTGACACCTGAGATGTCAGAGTCAAGCTACGAAACTGAGATCTGGTTGCACGTATTCAGTACCTTAACTGTTCCCTTCCTTAGACCTGGGCTACTGATTGCTGACTGAATATCAAAGAACACAGAGAAAATGATACCCTAAAATAGTAACTGGCAACATGCAAGTAAACTCATGCTTTCTTAAAAACAAACAGCTCTGTGGCACTGAAATATTTTTGTCTTCAGTGGAGTTGAGACCCCAGCGTAGATGTAGGGACAAGTTTCCTTATTCTTTGGCTTGTGAGGCACTAAACAGGTTTCCTTACTGAACTCCGTATGCATTGAAGGCCCATGCCAGTGTGTTTAGGAATGTGTCAGTCTCATCCAGACATTTTTCACCAAACCAAAACAAATGAAGGGCTGTGTTAGTCTCCCTCTTAAGCCTCATCCCGCTCTACCAACTCAAATCACTGCAAACAAATCGTTTCCGTGTACAAAGATTTCCGGAAGGAAAGACAAGACCCAGAGCGGATCCATATGGCATATCCTGATAATTCCCATCAGTTGGGCTTCAAACATCTTTTTTCAGATCTTGTAAAGGTCATCCTGTACTGTGCAGTGCTTAACGTGGTACAGCGAATCTGGGGGATTTCCCAACAGTCTCACGCACAAGTGGCTAATGAAACGAGAAGGAAGACTTGGGAGTCACCAATTTAGTCCGCAGATGGTAGAGGAGGGACGTGAGTGAGCGTCCTCCTCTCAGCTGATACACCCAGGCAGAGGCTGAATGCTGGCAGAGACCATGCAATGCTTTCAAAGAAACATATTTTTTGCTAAATCAGAGTTGCAAGGATTTTGTAACTTCTCTCTCTTCTTCTCTGGTCATTTTAATGTCTCTCTAGGGTATCCATCTTATACTTTTCCAAAGTCTTTTACTTAGGATGAATTACCATCACATTTTATTGTCAAAGGAGTAAGCTGACATAAAGTACAATAATATTATTGACTCAGTGTTTTAAAACCTGTCGCTTGTTAATATTACTTTATCTTACATGCAAAATTTCTCTGTTAATGCTTGGTCTGGCTCAGAACTAGCCAGGCTAGGCGAATTTCAAAGTTATCATCCCTTAACAGCTATGTAAATATATGTATATATGGCAAGTGGGATTGTATTTTGGGTTAATACTGGCCAGTGCTTTAATTTGTGTGGTATGGCCAAATGAAACTTAATTTACCATCCTCTTTAACTCGAGGAGCTTTCATTTTCATCTCTTTGCTTTTAATTTATGTGACTGTTATCTTCCAAGCCCCCATGGTGCCAAAGCTGTCATTCAGAAACAAGTCTGGTGGCTCTAAATTATTATTGAAAGTTGTTTTGTGATTATACTTTAAAGACGACGGGGACTAGATTACATCTACGGCTCTAGCAGTATGCTCTGCGCATCTGTAAAACCACACACCAGAACCGATTTCCAATACGTGTGAAACCAGCACTATTTTATTGAATTCTGGCAAAAATTTCGTTTCACCACTGATGGTTGCTCCTGATAGCAACTTTTATGGGAAACCTAAAGGAAATCCCTCCTTAATATTTTATACTGCCAGTTTGAAGTCTGACCTCTACTGGCAGTCGGGATGAATTATGAGCTGATGCATGTATAGGTTATTGCATTGCCTCCTAAACACTGAACTAAAGGCAACTTCCTGCCTACAGAAGAATAAGCCCCACCGCATTCTCTGTATCCTGCCTTGTGAACAGGCTGACCTGCATGCAGCTTTGATATTGCCTTGGCGCACCATGTTCCCCCTACAGAAAGTGCCGCCATAGTAGTACAGGCATCACTATATGTATTTCCAGTCTGCCAAGGAGTGTGCAATAATGTTGTGACTAAGAAGTAAAAAAAAAAAAATTACCATATCATATACATACAGAAAAGAAAATTATTTTTTTTTAATCTGATGGCTATTGTCTCTTCAAGAGAAAAAGATCAGAAAGGTATAAAGCTGTATAAAAGACCTATTGAAAACCTTTCTACTACTGCTCTAGCTTTAAAAAAGTCCATTCTCTCTAACAAAATATCTGGCCTGAGAGCTTTACTCTTATCCTGAGTATAGGCAGCCCCTTTATTCCAAGTTAAAAGTCCAGTATAAACGTTAACTCTGGGTAGGAACAAGAGAGAAATCACTGCTCGCATCAATAGAGATTTACTACTTGTTTTTTCATGAGAGGTCCTGGCTCATATCAAGATAGATTTCAATAGTGACTGATTCTTTCTGTGCACATGAGCGGGTTGGGGAATAGTTCTTGGAATAGAGTCAGCACAACAATTGCTTTCATTATTTGCAGCTGTACAAAACAAATAAGTTTAAAAGAAATATAGAGAGGTGCCAAATTCAATCCCATTGATGTGTGAGTGAACACAGTGTTTAGTGCTGCGCTGTGACACACGTGAAGTCTGTGAATTACTGCTGTTGACTTTTCAGCCTTACATGTCACCTTTGATAAATGAGCTAATCTGCTGATAGCTACTCAAAATAATAAAGTAATTTAGTTAAAAGAGTTTTAAAACATTCCTTCCTTAGCATCCGAAACTTTCTAAGTAACTACTTACCGCATACAAATTACCCTGCATAAAGCAATTTGGATACGATTACAGGGAACCCAATGTGGGGTTTTGACAAGCTGGAATCATAACTTGTTCCATGGTTTACTGTCTGTAGCGATGAGGAACTGCTGGGATGACGTGCAGTAAAAACATCCAGCTATCTATCCATCGATACGCAAATATGCTCCCAGGAGTTCACCTGTGGTGACGATTCTGAGTTGACACAGGGAAGCCTGGAAAGGACCCAGTGGAGACAGACCTAGATGGCCTTCTACCTTCCCATTTTCCTACACAGTGCTCCAGAAAAAGGAGAGAGATCTTGGCTAGATTCACTCCCAGATAAATGCTATTTAATATCTGAAGACTGAGCAGCTGTAAGTCCTCATTTGTTGAGCCCTCTGGGAGGAGGTGAAGGGCAGGTAGAACACGCGCTGTGGTGGACTGCAGTGAGAGCGGAGGGTGAACCTTGGGGCCAAAGCCACGAGCGGAGAGGTACGGCAGGCTCTTGCAGAGGCTGCTCCCCATGGTGGTTCATCCCAGAGACCAATGCGTACCCTTGTTCCTCCTCTCACTCGCAGACTTGTCTGAAGAATGTTCCCTCTCCTCAGGATGGTCAAGTCAAGGAAAAATGAAAGCTATGTCTGGAGCGCCTATGAAGTAATCTTGTCTGGGAATCATTGGAAACACTTGCATCTGCAACCCTAAAGCTTTTCTCAGGAGACCACATTTGGGAAGAGGCAAAGACCGTTTCATACCTCACATTTTTTGACTTTTTTTTTCCCCTAAAGTCTTTAGCACATAGCATGGTCTCTTTTTTTGTGCGTCTCGTTCCCACTGGGTCTGCATATTTCCTAATCATGGAGATGTGCCAGGTCTTCTCTTTCCCAGGGGAATTGCCATAATTTGGATCAAGAAATAACAACATTCCCAGCCTTTTTTCCATCGACATGAGATTACTGCATTTCCTAAATACTTTAAACTGTGCTTGAGTGCATGGCAGATGATTGCAGATGTTGCCACCTTCATTCCCAGATTTCATGTTTATTTTATGGCTGTAGATCTCAGTTCTGGACTTGTCATCCAGTTACAAAGAAAGGGCATGTCCTCTTGCTACATAACTCAACATAGGCACAGGGTGGTGATATCTCTTTCATTCTTTAGGACTCTACAGTGTCAGAGGGAAAACAATGGCTCTGATTAATGAGCTGCTGCCGCCAAAGACCAAACAATTTTGACCCAGAGTTGCTTTCTGTGACCTCTTTCCATAAATCTGCAACTGATACGGTGATCCATATCATGGACAGCCAGGAAAGCACATGGCATTGTACGTTGAGGGAGTTGTCCTCGAGCAGGTGTAGTCGAACTCCGAAGGTTAGATTTTGATTACAGAAAAACAGAGAAAAGTTCTTGTTAATTGACACAGGGGTTTTTAGGCGTCAGCACACAAAGCAATAAGGTGGCCTTGCTGAAGGGCTTCTGCTGATTACAGAAGGAAACCAGAGTGACCCTGTGCCACTTCATCAGGAAATGCTGATGCTTCTATGGGTGAGGAAAAGCCTCGTAGGGACAAATCCCAAGAGTGGGGCCAATGTCTTATCTTATCTTTAAACACTTGCTCTACTTAGCAGTTGTTTTTACTGTGCTGGGGTTGATGTCTCCTCCGCTTGAGACTAATGATTTAATTTTTTGTTGTCACTAGGAACATTTACACCCAAACTACTGTCTCTGGCTGAGCTACACAAAGCTTCTATTTGTGGCAGGCCGAGAAGAAGAATGGGTGTGAACTACTCCCCTTTCTCATGAGTCAGCTAAACAAATACTAGTTCCTCTAGCTTGGAAATAAATGAAAACATGAAGACTGTTGCTTTGCCAGAAGATACTCTTGGGTTATCACTATCATTTGAATATCCTGAAAGAATCTTAGCCATCTCTCCTGAGGAGTTTGTGATTGCTAATTTAATTTTGGATTAACTTCTTCAGCTTCTGCAGGAATGGAAACTCTGGCTCTGGCCTACAGGTTGCTCGTTCCGTGCCCACACACAGCATTTCTGGTGCAGGACCACTGTGGGGGATTCCTGGTTATTTCTAGGTGGAAAACAACAGGAAGATAGGCTTCTTGAAACCATTCCCCTTAAACAAACAAAGAAAATAGAAAATCTTTAGAAGCTGCTGAACCATTTTCCTTAAAAATAATTCTGTTTGAACAGCAGCAGTGTAGGCAAGGGAGACAATTTTGGCAAAAGTTAGTGATGGACATTCAAGGGACCCTGGGGCCTGCTGTACATGGGCTCTTTGCTCTTCGCTTGTCTCTCCCAGATGATGTTTTGGGCTTGCAAGAGCCAGCAGAGAGGAGCAGGCTCCTGGGTGCTCTAGCACTCTGGAAGCGGTTTCCAGGTGAACCCTGTGCTCTGCTCATGCCCCTCTCGCTGGGCTTGGGTGGGGAGGGGGCGCTTGCAGCATTCAGCAGTCCCACGGGTGGGTTTCCCAGCTGGCAGGAAAGACGGCATGTTGATCAATGGCCAAGTGACGGTGAGGTCCTGGTCCCTGGGCAGTGGCATGGAGAAACAAGCTGCATACAGATCATGAGCTGGACTTCCCTGGCGGATCTGCAGCCCATTTCCCACGCACTTTCCAAGGACAGGCGTTTCAGGGAGATTATTTTTTCCCATTACAGTCAAGCCTGTTTCTTCAGTCCATTAATCATCTGCTTTCTTTGTGTTTCACCCTCCAATTGTGAGAGTTGTCACATGTCTATGGTTTGGAGTCCTTAGCAAAGGTGGTGGAGCTGTCTTATTTTCATTTGCCTATTGTTTTGGCGTAATTTTTCTTGATTTTGCAATTATCTTGGAAATATCATGTAATGGAGATATCCAGTCTGGGCACAGGGAGAATAGTTTGGCTACCAGCCTCCAGCACATCCAGCACTTGTTAAAGTGGCATTCCTACCTCCTGTCAGACTAGGACTGAGACAGGGACTAAACTACTCATCTCCTTCTCTAGGAAAAGTAGTTCAGCAGGGAATAAATCAGTAACCTACAGGGGTTTGGCCTGTATCAGCACCTGATGAGGAAGTCACAGCCCCCCTACATTAAGCACTGTACAGATGTATAGGAAAAGATGAAGAGTTTAAATCTTTACAGACCAGTTAAATTATCATCCTCAATATACACATGGAGAATTGAGGCTTAGGAGAGCAAACAACCTGATCAAATCCAATGCCCTGAGCAAATCAGGAGAAGAATGAAATGGGAGAGAGGCAATCAAACCACATCAGGTCTAGAGGGTAAGTCACCCTCTAACAACCCTTTCTGACCTACACATTCCCCATCCGCAGCCCATCACGGAGACCATGGGCCTCCGTACTGACTCAGTACCCATCAGGCGGCTTGACAGAGAACTCACTAGAGTTTGGCAGAAAAGAAGAGAATTGAGAGGCTTGTTCCTGACTTACAGCCAAAATCTTCACCACAAGAGCATCCCTTCTTCTTTGCTGAGAAAGTCAATATTAGCAATAATATTTCATTTAGAAAATTTTGCATTTTGAAAAGAGACCATAAGACATTTTATTAATGTCAATGCATGAGCCTAGCAGAATCAAAAATCGGACATCCTTCTCCCACACAAATTCACAATAAAAAGGGGGAGAGGTGGGTCTTTTCAGTTATTTGCTACTGTCTTTTTAAGCCTTTAAAATAATAGAAAATTACTTGATTATAACAGGTGAAAGCTGATTCCAGGAGCTGAAGACTTCATAAACACACCAAATATTGCAAGGCTTGTGATACAATAATGCTGGAAGTAGTGTTGTATCTTCTCTTTTCATGGGGGGTAACCTTGAAATAAATCCTAAAATGATTACAGGCCATTGGTTTAAACACACACAGCTTTTCAATGAATCCTTGAGCTTTCTAATTCCAGTGAAAATAGGATTTCCTTGGGGATATAGTCATGAAAATACCCTTTAAAATGGGTACCTGTTCATTTTTCAGATGTGCTCACACTGTGTGTTTGTGATGAGGTACCCTGGCATCTCAGAGGAAAGCGCGTTGTCTCTCCTTCATGTCATTTACTGCTGCAGACACAAAGTCGTTTGGAGAGACTGAGCTTCACCAGTTTTTCCCTGGCAGGCAGCATAGGTAACAGCGCTTCATCTGCACGATCCGTATTATTGGTGATCACTTTATTACTGGTGACCAGGGCCACATACGCTGTTCATACAGTCCCCATTGATTCCAGAGTGTTTTTATCCCAGAGTGTTTTCAGAGCACAGATTATGCTCCCGATTCAGGCTCTGATTCAGAAATGCTTTAAGGTAAGCACAGCCTACAAAAGTATCCCCAATCTATTGCCAGCAATGAACAAAACAGTTTTAAATGTTGTGTATATGCCTCTTCCCTTCCCCCACTAAAATTAGCTCTAAAACTCTGACTTCCAGTTCTATCTAATGGGATCTGATGTGTCCTAGGGCCCAGATCTATGCACAAGAGTGACTTTACACACATGAATAGTCCCTGGAGTTCAATCATGTGCAAAAAGCTATTTGTGTGCCCAAGTCCTTGTGGAATCAGGGCTTTAGTCTAACCTGCTTCATTTAGCTGTCAACACGGTAGTCTCCAGTTTGCCTGGCAATTATTTCTTTGTCATCTGATGCAGAGGTTAGGTGCTCTGTGATACGGTTCTTTCAGCTTTCCCCTCCTCCGTGTGCTGCAGTGCCCAAAAGGGATACGTGGATCTCTTAATCAGATATCGTATTGACGTTAGCTGTCACTATGTACGATACCTAGATACGTTCAATCTCCCAAGCATTTGTGAGTGCTCTTTTCGGGATAGCTACTGGGTCATTACAGTGCCTAGAGGATGCTTGAAGGAAGACTGTTACAATAAGAAACAGCGATTAAAAATAGTTTTTATCCCTGCTCACTGATGGTCCTAGCAATCAGGCTTAGCGTGGGAGGGATCTCCCTCAGCCAAGAGAGATAGACTTAGAAATCATCTGACAGAGAGGTGAGGGAGGTCACACGTTACCCTCTGCCTGTGGATCCTCTCATGTTTAATGTTGGCTGCGCTGCAAAATCAGATTATACCAGGAAAAAGAGTTTTCAATATACTTTTCTTCCCTGGATAATGTATCAGTCAACCTTTCACATTTTACTCCCAAAGATTTGTGTGGTTGTGCTGTGCTTGGGGTTTTCACTGTCAATGCAGAATGTTAAAGTCTAAACTGAAGGTAAGAATAAACTCTGAGAATTAGAAACGGTGCAACGAGGCTCTGGACAGAAGGTCCGACAGAAGGGCTCTTTCTAGGGGCTATCTTTAGCCTGGTGACGCTACGCTCTTGAGTGTTGCTGTAGTCAACTCGCATTGGCAACAAGTAATTGAGGGCAGGAACCTAACATCAGATGCAACACGTCATTTCCCAGAAGGAGCCTGTCTTTCTGCCTTGGTTTACAGAGGGGATGTTGCGCTAAGACCTATTCGCAGCTCTGCAGGAGGTAACAGGCTCTCTGCTAATTCTGCAGTATTATCACTCTAGCATCTTATCCCAAACCGTGCCAGAGGATCCAAGGAAGGATGCTGCACCAGGTTCCTCACCCCAACCAGGCAGCAGTGTTAGCTTCACAAAGGAAATGGCAGGGAGAGCCATGGCACCCATGCTCTTTCCTGGGCCTTTATACATCGTTCTGCAGAACAGAGCCTGCCAAGCTGTTTGTTCCTCTGCAGAGCTTTGCTACGGTAATGACATGGTTGGTGAGAGTACTTGGTTTTAATTTTATGACCCTTGCAGCCCTAGAGCAGGACCAAAATTACTTAGCAGAGGATAATGTTCTTTTAGGCCTGGACATTGTCATTTGAGCCGTGCAATCACAGCACATTAGCTTCAGCAGGACTTAGTCCAGCAGCACGGGTCTCCCTCCCCACCCTGGGCAGGTTGTAGGTCCCGGTTTTATAGCGTACCACAGAGTACTACCTCAGAGAGACGTTCTTCAAGTCTGAGAGGTTTTATATAAAGTGCAGAGTAGCTGAGAAAAACTTTTTTTGAGAAGTGTGAGACATTTATTGATTAAAGCCATAAAACCAAAATGAAACACATTAAGCCGGTGAACATTCACATTCATTCTGAGAAGAAGAAGCGCTACAACTAAGCTACGTGGCATATTCAAACAATGCTTTTCTATGGGATGCCAACATTGGGTTAACTTTGCCCTTCCCAGGACTAGATCGCACTGCCTGTGCTTCACAACCCCTGCAATCGAAAGCTTACCAGCAAGTAAGAGACCTGCACACAACGTCCCAGAAGACTCTGTCTCTGTACAAGCCAAACAGTGTCTACCTCCATCCCAGTTCCCCTGGCACCACTGACCGGCGTGAATGAGAATCCAAAGCTAAACACACGTTAGGGTGCAGGACCGTGGAACAAGAGGGTCTGCACTGCCAAGGCCGATGCAGCCCACGTGCCTGCTTCTGCAGGAAGCTGCTCGCAGCATCCTGACGCCTCCTTAAAGCCACGAGTCTCCTCAAATCTATAAAACAAATATGAAAGTGGAGTAGATCCCTTTCTTCTCATCCAACGTGCCCCAGGGCTGTCCTCAGCTTTGCCTCCGATAAAATGAAGCCTAGCTCTAAAGGGACCATGGGAGGTTAAACATTTTGTGAGGCATCATCCCGCCAGTTCTGGCATTTAGGCATCCTGATGTAGCACAGCCTAATCTTTTCCCCCACTACTCTCAGTTTTGCCCTCAAACTTTTTTTGCCCAGTCCACTCAGCTTTGGCTCTGGTGTGCCAGAAAGGGCACACGCTGTGTTTATATAAACCCTCTGTCACCTGGCAGCCGCGATCAGATGTGTGTGTGGCAGAGGAATTTCTCGTCCTGTCCTCCATGGGGTAGAAAAGCATCGAAATTACAATTTGCTTATTCTTTTCTTCAGCTGCCAAAGCCAAAATAAACTTTGGGAAAGAAGTAGCTCAGAAGTATAAACAGAATAATTGAAAAATACTTTTCTTTCTTTTAGCAAAAACAGTCTCAAATAGTATAAAAGCCCAAGGACTGCCTTGCTCTCCCGTCCCAACAGCAGCTCAGGTCTAACGCCAGCTGCCAGACCCCTCCGACAGTGTCACACTTGCTCCTGAGAGGTAAAATTCAGGCCTCTTTAAAAGGCCAGCTCGAGACATCAGCTAAGCCCCCCTAAGCCCTAAGAACAACTGAAGGCACAAGCCGAAAGAAATCAAGGATTATTTCAAACCCTGGGATTTTCTAAGTCGAAGCAGCACCTGGCTGAAGTCACAGCACAAACAGCCCAGAGCAGAGCACGGTAGTAGCTGTGTCCTGGGAGAGCCACGCAGGACCCAGACAACCCTCAGCCAGCAAATTAAATGACACTTGACAAACCATTCAAAGCTGTTGGCCGTTTTTTGCGTTGTTTTTGCAAAGCTCAGCGCATGGTCTTAAGAGACTGAAATACCTCAGCAACCATGAAATAACACGTGCCAAAGCTCAGCCCATGCTCAGCGTGAAACCGGTTGTTTCTAGAAACCAGAGGGGGCTCGGGGTCAAGTGCAAGGGCGTACTTGCCTGGTAGTGTCTCCTCCTGCAGAGTTTGGGGCTTTTTCTGTTGATTCTCTGCTAAATGTGACGCTGCACCCTGCACGTGTCATCCTGGACATGTTTAGGAATAACGGTACTTCTTAAAAGAAGCAGGGGAACTGCAGGGCTCGAACCCACTGGCTCTTTCGCTTCCACAGCGTTACGTGTAATAGCAGTTTTTAGGCAGGGAGTTTGCGTCGGTCAGACTCCAACTTCTTATTCTGCGAAGGACTTTGGAGACAGAGCTTGTGTCATCAGCTACAAAAAACTTGGCGGGGGGGTGAATATGTCTGATGCTGAAGCAATGGTCAGGACTAGCGTAAGGTCTCAGCTCGAGGTCTATAGGAAGGGTCAGCATGCCTTCAAAGGGAGTCCGGCAAGCTGCTGTCTGGGCAGGATCCCCTTTGGGAAGGATTTTGTGGTGCCGTGAGATTAGCTGGCCTCCGCTGAGTTACTGATGGGAATTTGAATGGCTCATGGAAGAAGCCAGACTCTCCAAAGTGGGAGTGACTCACTCTCCACGCTGAGAGAATATGCCAAGCTAAGAGCATTTTACTCAAATCCAGCAAAAAAGAGATGAGAGTTGGGAGGTGGGAGGCAAGAAAATCACTGTTTCATCCAGTTGAATAGTTAAACCCTAATGTTTCTCTCTTTGCTAGATATGTTATCTTCACTATTCTGCTGAGAGTAATGCCTCTGTTATAAGCCCAGCTAAAGATTTCTGGCTTATCAAGTTCAAGGCAAAGGAGAAGATATAGATTTGAAGAGCAGGAGGGGAAAGAAAACATACGGCTTTAATGTCAGAGCTTTGGAAATTGAGATACTTATCTAAGTCTGTTTTCTCCTTTCCTTGATAATGTTACTTTGAATTTGGACAAGGAAACCAGCCTGGCCAACCTCACTTCGCTTTCTTCTCAGTTTCACTTTGTGAAAATTATATTGTCATAGACATACACTCAGATATGCATCACACCGAGGACAGTATCACATTCAGAAGACATTTCCTGAGCCAGGAGATGATGATGAGAGAGACCTTTATCACTACTCTCATTAAAGACCATTGTCATCAGAGACCTGACAAACCTTGTCATACTAGCACTGCTGATGGTGTCCCAGACACCGCTGCGGATTTGCTTTGGAGCATCACACCAGCATACAGCCGCGACGCCCACCAAGCAAGCAGCTTGCTATTTAGTTCAACTGCAGTATTTGTGAATGGTGCTGTGGAAAACAGCAGGCTTTTGATTTGCTCGTAATATAGCAGATGCTTCACAGTTGTGAATCAGAGTTGCTCCCCAGAATTATTTTCTCTTCTCCCCTTGATTAAAATGTACCATACGAGCTCACATACCAAATTATTTCCCAAAGATCTGACTCCTTCCACTTTTATATGTGCGTAAAATCCTTTTGAAATGAATCTGTTCTCCTAAAGCTGCAATAATTCAGTAATAAAGCTAGCTCTAAATAAAAGGAGAGAAAGACTGTTAGCAAAAATGCAGGTCCTCAATGTTAGAAAAGAAAGAGATGAACGAAGGAAACTAAAAACAAACTAAGAGGATCTCACGACTAACTCCACGCTCAACTGAATTGCATCAGTATAAATGCAAGCTCTGTGTGGGCCCCCAAATTAGGAACTATTTACAAAACAAAAAGCTTGCCTCAACTGTATTGTGCCTGTTCTAACCATACTGAATAGCCTGTCTAATGATGATTTCTTCTTTATTTGGGTCAGGTCTTGCTGAGGAAGAATTTTTTGAGAAACCAACGCTAAGCATTACAAAAGACCACATTGTCATCTTACCAGGAGACACCCTAAAAATAAAATGCAGGTAAGGATTGCTCCAGCAATGCTGGGTTTCCTTGGATGTGCTGATTACCTTGGCACAGTCCAGCTTCTGGGCAGGGCAGAGCAAAGACTGCTGCACAGCCAGCTGGGAACCGGTGCTCCTTACCCTCACGTGCCTTTCTGCGTGGAGGAGAATTTGATGCGCTGTAATCGAGCAGGGAGGAAAGTCTCAGGTCAGCATCCAGCTTGGCCAGATTCTTTATGTTGTAAAGGGGCCCAGGCAAAATCCTGAGTCAGCACACGGGAAAGCTTATGGGAGGGGGATGTACCACGCTTAAGGAAATGGCTGGAAAATCCTCATCTGAAAATAGGTTCGGATTCAGCTTCTCTGCAGCTAAAATCACTCTTTTGCTCCCATCCATAATCAAATGACAAATAAGATCACCAGGGCATGTCATTAGCTCTTTACATATATATATATATGAGCTTAAACTTCCTAACCTCAAATACCATCTAGCTTATAAGATGACAGTTAAATAAACAGCAGTTAGTATCTGTACATTCAAAGACCTGACCTGTTCAAACATACCATATTCTTTAAATCAAAGATAACCAGGACTTGTAAAAAACCAGACCGCTGATATTATAAATTATGGCAGCTCTTCAGTTCTTGGCACGATGTGTGAAAACTAGCCATGTGAGAAACAAGCAACATTTTGGTAATGGTGTGTGTTTAGAGGGAGACGATCCTCTGGAAATGGGGGCTGTAGCGTGTGGTCACAGCTGACCGGCACCCAACTATATATAATACAAAGAGTCGGAGCACTTTGTGCTGCGTCAAACATCCGTTAGCTTGCTCGGTCACACAAAAGGCCTCAGACTGAGACATCCGTAGGTGTCGCTTGTTCTGAGTGTGATTTATACGCCAAGCTCCTGTGAGAAGTTGTTTTTTAATTTCTTCCAAGAGCATTGTAGGAGAGAAGGCTTAAGGTAATACAGACTGCCACAGTTTCTCTCTCTCTCTCACACACACACATTATTTTTACACCTTCTTGCAAAGTCCCCTTGACTGCAGCCACTACATGGATGCTTTCTTGCAACAGAAGTTACTGGAAACAGTAAGAAAAAGCAGTGGGAAGGTGAATCTAAGCTGTAGTTTATGCTGACACATACGTCCCTGCAGATTTTTGCCCGAGTCTATTTAATTCATTTTTATAGTGAAAGATAAATTGACTCATACTGTGTAAATTTGTGATGTTTTCTGGAGTGTAAGGCAGGTTTTTTCCAAACACCTCCAGCTAGCCATGTGGCTTAGGAGGTCAAAGCAACCTTACAGTGGTATTTTTAGCTCGGCAAGCAGCAAGCATGATGGCAATAAAGTTTAAACAGCCCTTTAAAATCTAGATGCAGTGCTTCATAAAACACATTATGTGGACATGAGTTTGGTGTAGTGCTCCAGGCCAATTAAATCAATACTTCTCAGCAATTCTCCATCCACTGCCTTTTTTTAATCTGTAGGAACATCCTATTTTTCTCCTATCACCAGATGAATAAATAGATGAAGAAATTCTTAGCACTTCAGTCCCAAATTGCTTTATGGATGCAAAGCAATAAATCCACACGACAGGTCTGAGAAACAGAAAAGTATGCTAGCGTGCTTCCGTGCCAGCATGGAAACAGAGGTCCGGAGCTCTTCAGTTCCTTGACTCAGGTCACGCAAGAGCTGAGAATAGAAGCTAGAAGTGGGACTTCTGCACATCGAATGCGAGATTCCCTGTATCAGGTCCTTTGCGGATGTCCATCATCCTGCCTCCTCTGACACACCAGCATCTGCACACTCACTGATGAGCTCCGGACTGGCCCAAAGGGAGCTCTGAAGTCCTCCGTACTTCCAGGGGCCATCAGGGCTGTGTGGAGCACAGCACGAGACAGCAGACTGAGCAGGTAGCTGCTGAAGACTGCGGTAACTCTGTGTGAACGTCCCTTGTCCCTTACACTCCATTCATTTGAGGTTCTTGGCCAGGATTTCCTAATTTTTGGCAGCCTGGCCAAAGCTACTGCTGCGACTCCCCTCTGCCAGATGTGTGAAAGCAATAGTCGAAGTCTTCATCTTCCACCAGGAAAAAATATGCAGGAGGAAAAAGTGGGCACATGTAAGGAAGCACAGGCATCCAAAATCCCAGACCTGCTCTGCAGAGCCACTGTTGCAGATTTTCGGCCCTGATGGACACCAGACTGGGTGACGGTAGAGGGGCAGGGACATGATGACATGCTGGGCGTTAAGTGTCTGAATGTGAAGTGGCATTGTTCCATATTCTGGGCCAGGAGTCCCATTTCTTGACAGAGGTGGTCATTACGTCATTAATGACGTTAGTAAGGTAGGGAAGGAGCACTGGGTAGGAACCTCTGCGTCAAAAAATAAATCAGTGCTCTGAAGGACAGGAAGCTGGTATGACAGATGAGGTGGGGTTGTCCAAGTCAACAGTGCATCCAAAAACGAGGGTGAGGCTGTTCACCAGAGAGGATATTCACACTTTTCCCAGTGCTCTCATTCAGCTACGTGCTGGGAATAACCTCAAGAGTTCAGCCCCGTGTCCGCATCATCTTCAGGAAGGCGACAGAAGGACGGGCAGAAACGGGGGCCAAGAGGATGTTTGTTTAAGTGTCACTGAATTTGCTGGCAAATGCGTTGCCTTATTGCACCTATTGCACCGCTACAATGCCACTGGCACAGAAAGAGTAGTCAGAGTTATTAGCTATCATCTGGAAACTTCACACAGCTTGCTTGTTAGATATGCCTGGTATTAGCATCTCTATACTGAGTCCCTGTGTCTAGACCGGATTTCTCCCTGGCGACACTCAGCTGGGGAAATCCAGAGGTTCTCACTCCTTCCTCAGCTCAGCAAACGCCGTTGGGTCAATGGGAATTCACTGAGTGAGAAGGGGTGAGCCAACCCCCTGTTCTTTTAAAGAGTGGCTTCTCTCTGCAAACACAGACAGACAGAACTTCCTCCCTCTAATACTAACTTCTTCCCCAGAAAAATCCACGGATGATTACCCCCATAGCCCACCAGTTTCCACATGGACCACCAAAAGCCAGTCTGCTACAAAAAGACCACAATCTTCATCTCATAAGCACATATAGCGTGTACTAGTACATCCCTACGGCCCTCAACGTGCAGCCCAAGCAGAAGAGAGCTCCAAGAGCTCCTGCTCCCATGGTGTGGCCTGATGCTTCCAGCACAATAGGACTAGCGCAACCAGTGCCTGTTACCGAGCTACCTTAGACCAGTTGAAAGCTCTCTTTGAGTCCTGGAACAGGTTATAAGAAGGCCTTGCTTTTTGTCAGTGAACTACATAGAATTGCATTTCACATTAGCTGTGATCATAGATAAGACAATGAATGGGTCAGGTGGGTGAAATGGTGTCCTGCCAGCTTTATGTTCTGACTGCCGTGACAGGGTGAATTGGAAAAAAAAATGTGTCTTGAGCAGATATTGTAAGATTTGTAATCTGATTAGTTCCAGACCCTTCACAAAAATCAAGATTGAGTCACTGCTGATCAGGCAAGAAAGGTGATGCAAAGTTACATAAATGTTCTCCTCTCTCCATGCAGTCTTAGTGTAAGAAAATATAAGTTAATTTGCCTGTTAAAATATGCAAAGTCCTCAACTTGGAAGAAACACATAATTTAATCTGGTGCTTTTTAATGTTTGAAGTGGCTAAAATATAGTGTTATAAAAACAAACTCATGTTCAGGAAGTGTGTTACAATAAAAATGAAACCTTCCTCCAGGAGCTAGCTTGCTACAGTTCCCACAGACTATTTCAGTGATCTCCTCTGCTCTGGGGAAGAATGTGGGGCGATCCGCCTTAATTCCTTATGGGTGGAAACACAAACACCCAGCAAGCTTTATCATTCATTTCCAAATGACAAGAGTAGGAACACTGGGAACATTGGTAACAGTTGGCCAGAAGGAAGCCTAAATTCCGTCTGAAGTCATGACTCTAATTTTAGTGTGTTGTGTTGACAGGGGAGCATCTTCTGTAAGCTGGCTTTTGAGGGAGAACCAGAAGAAAGACCCTCGGGTGCACATCAGTAATTGTCGTAATGACACAGGGCAAAGCTGCAGCATGCTTGTCATCAGGAAAGTCATAGCTAATGACACCGGTTACTTCACCTGCACTCGTGATGACGCCGCATCTAATGAGGATCTCATGGCCAAGATTTATGTATTTGTTGAAGGTAAGAATTTCACTTTATTTTGTTGTTACGGCTTTTTGGTAATATAAGTTGTGTTCAACTGTAGGATCTGTGCTAGGTAGAACAAGCAACCCACTACAGATGCTTTCACAAATCCCACCTCCCCACTGGCCCAGTGCTGCAGCAATCACCAGCTTTGACATTTTGAAGAGGCTGGATATATTTGGATTTTCATGCCAGCTGAATTCACAGGGACACAGATGTAAGAACCAGAAATCGCCCATGTTGTTCAGTTCCGGGACTTGAAAACTAGATTGTCCCATCTAGTTTTGTGTTTCAAATAACTGATACACTGATTTCTTTAAACCTCTTTTCCTTTTCTTTTCCTGTTAAGACTAAATTATTTTATCCTAAAGGGTTTTGCTATCACAGTGCTTTTCCTAAGATTCATCCTGAATACCCAAGTCCTTTCTCTTTGCCTTCCTCCCCAGGCATGAAACTCTCCAACAACATTCTTTGTAATTCCTCTCTTCTACACATTTGTATATTTTTGTTAGAAGAATATTCCCCAAAAAATGCTGGTATTTTTTTTCAAATCTACTTGACAAATGCATTACCAAACCACTGAATCATCTTGGATCTTCCAAGCTGGGAATGTGAGTAGTCAGATAAAGGAGCTGGCTTTTAGTGCCTTGAATAGGGAATGACATGAACTCCATTGGCACTGAATAGGCTTACTACTCACAGAATCACAGAATCTCAGAATCCCTGGGGTTGGCAGGGACCTCTGGAGATCATCTAGTCCAGCCCCTCTGCCAGAGCAGGGTCACCCACAGCAGGTTGCACAGGACGGCGTCCAGGCGGGTTTGGAATGTCTCCAGAGTCAGACTCCACCACCTCTCTGGGCAGCCTGTGCCAGTGCTCTGCCACCCTCAAAGGCAAGAAGTTCCTCCTCATGTTCAGATGGAACTTCAAGTTTGTGCCCGTTACCTCTTGTCCTAATTCAGTTCCCCACAAACTCATGAAAATGAATTAATTTCATTTTTCTAATAAATACTAAAATATGATTCTTTGAATCCTTTTACTAAAACACATGCTAGAGAGGCAATGAGTTTGTCTGATATTATTTGAATAGTTCAGTAAACTGATACAGAAAACACAAGTATTTGCTGGGCAGCTCTGATAGTCTCATGGCATTGCGAACAATGGTGAAACCACCACGAGGCGTGATGTCCATCCCCAGGGGGGATTCAACTTCTGCACTACTAGGTGAACATACCTGTTTGACTCATGCGGATCCCATTTTCCTGTCTCTTTGTGTCTGTTGAAACTAGCCCCTTTCTACCCTTATCCTGCTTTCCCAGCAAATCTTCCTCTTATCAGAAAGTAGCTTTTTGGTGTTACTTCTTAGTTCCTGCAGTCGTTTTTTTCTCCCTTTCTATTTCCTTTTTCTGATTTTTTCTTGTTACTCTAAGCCCTGGTTGCTTTATCCACCCTAGTTCTTGTGCTGAGCTGTTTCCTTTTCTCATTACACACCGCTCAGATGCCCCACATCTAATATTGTTAACCCAGCCCCATGCCTACGCCTCAGGAAACAGCGCATTGAAAACTCAATTCTCTATCCTGATTCACTGCCCCGGCTGGCTACCCAGGCCTTCATTACTCTAGGGCGGGAGCACGTGCAGGAAACGTTACGGATCTTCTGGGACCTCCTGAGCGTTTTCCCTAAGAAAATATCTCAAGTTATGAAATGCTTACCGGCGATGCACTTGGAACAGTGCTAACCTAAAAAAATCGCAGGATGTCCTCTTGCTTGCCTGAGGCTGCTGTGCCAAGGCTCCCCTGAAAAACAGCACTGGATGGCTGTTTTCTCTAAATCACCCTCCAAGACTGTCCTCTCTCAGAGGCAATTTAATCATGTCATACGCCCTCCCTGCTCTAAAAGCTCTTACTCAGACCCCTGTGCTTTAAAAGTTATGGAAGGAAAAGTGGGTAGAAAATGAACCACCTTGTGCTACGCGCTCCATGGGTGAAGTGGTGAGAAAGGCAAGTCGGGGGATCCCTCTGGTCCATGCCCTAGCGAGCCAGCTGCTCATCCACCCCAAAGCAGAGCTCTGCCACGCCAGGTCAGTCTATAAGCTTGCAAGGGCCTGCTGGGATCTGGCCTGCCAGTCCGAGGAAGCTGCTCGGCCCCAGTGAAATGAAGCTGTATCTAGCTCGGCATGGATGCTGTCCCCAGGGCGCGCTCTTCCTCCCATTAAGTTCCTGTGTAGATTTGCTGAAAGCCAGCAGGCTGTTTTGGGGACAAGAAAGCTGTTCTTCAGTGAGGGCTCTATGAATTGTGGAGTTAAGCAAGGCATTCAGAACGTACCTACGATTTTCTTCAATACTTAAACATGTCTTTTTAAGGTAATTGGCCCGACTGTGTCTGGGCATCACTGAGAAACCCATCAGTTGTCTCCAAGTGAAGAAACCCACAGTTTCCCGTGAGTGCCAGAGAAGGGTGAGGTCCAAAAGACATCTCTCCGGACGTTTTGTGGAGACAGCAAGTGCTCAGCAGGGTGTTTATGAGACTGAGCCAGGTGGAGTGAGAAAATGTTGAGCCAGACCCTGAAGGCTGGAGATTCCTCTGAGGTTACAAGCCATTATTGCCAAAAAAGGAAGGGGAATGGTATTTTTTCCCTTCGTTCCTGGCCTGCTGCTTGACACCGAAATGAGAACATGATTGTATCGGAAGCCCTGCTTATTGGCTATTATTTCCTGTGCTTGCTTCTGTTTTTACAGCCTCCCTGGTGGAGTTTCTAAGCTCTGTCAGAATCTGGCATTCAGCAGCTCTCCCCCCCGGTGCAATTGAGCCCTGACCCCTGCACATCAGCCACATCATAAGGGACCCGAAGGCGGCAGGGTCAGCCGCCATGCCTCAGCTGTGCACTGACAGTCTGGAGGGAGGGAGAACTCAGGATCTTAATCCTGAATAATTGTTCCCGAGGCCTTTTCTGCTTCCCGCTGCAGCTGCAAGTCCCAAGGATCGTAATTAAAAAGCGAGACAACCCCCTTCTCCTGTTGCCCGTCTCCTTGTCGAAAACACAACGGAGCTCAGGGCTGGAACAGAAATAGTTGGGCGTTTTTTAACTGCGTTGTTCAGCCTCATTGCAACTCTGAGGGATAACCCCTGCGGCAAAACGCAGCGGCTGGTCGAACACGGCGCTGCAGTGCTGAACGGGAAGAGCAGCCAAGCAGGTCTCTCGTGGCTGCTGTCGGAGAAGAGGGGGAACGGGGGAAGCCCACCCTCAGTCCACAGAGTATGCCGTCTCTGCTGAGCCAGTTCTGGACCAGCAGCAGTAAAGACAAATCTTCCCTACAAACTAGCTGCTCATGTAGGAGCCCACGTCAGAAAGACTCATGTGGACGGCATTTCCACTGCAAATGCTGCCAAAGCCAGCTAGCCAATGTCATTTGCTCCCATCTATCTCCTGCAATTACCCTTCCCAACCAAATGGATACTTCCCTGTGAGGAACATACTCATTTATTTCAACCTTTGAGATCCCTGTGCCAAAGGAAAAGGCAGGCTGTCTATTTTGTGTTAAAGTATAGACAGCCCTCTCTACAATGTTTCCTAGGGCACATATAAAATTTAACATGGCTTAGAGAAAGCGGAAAAGACGACAAATCAAGCAAAGATTCCCTCCACCTTCCCAAAGGGCTACCCCAGGCCCCAGCCTAGACAGAAGTCAGGATTTGCAGCTCTCAGCTATTTGAAATACTGTCACCGTCAGCAAAGCGACAGCAAAGTAAGACAGTCCTCAGGGCATCAGCTGGAAGAGCTCTCTGTACCAGCTGAAACGCCGCCTCAGCTTTTGCAGTGATTTCCCCTTGCAGCCCTTAGCTCTGTGTAGCACTAAGGGATTTGCTCTCCACCTTTTTGTACCACTCGCTCAACGCATCCGTAGGAAGGAGCATGAGCTCAATTCTTTTTTGCTTCCCTCCACCAGCAACTCGTCTGACATTATCACTGTGGTAACTGGAACTGGTCACATCTTGCCAAATAGCGTCCAGAAAAGTTCATCCAAGTTTCCAAGCTGTGCTCTGATTCCTGTCCACACACCCCAAGAGTTCTGCTTTGCTCCAACTGTAGGGCTAAAGGAGGCAACCTCCTCATCGCAGACATGGGGCCAGCAGGCCAGCAACAGCCGGCCTCTGTTGTTTTTTATGCAAAGCAGGGCTGTTACTCCACTTCTCTAAATAATTATGGCCATCATAGGGCTGGTTCTCAAACAACTACTTCAGAAAAACGTGAGTCCCACCTTCTCTGACCAAGATACTGTAATTGGCACAAAACGATGTATGTGAGCCCAATACATCACTGCTGGCTGCCACACAAGGGTCTACACACACTGGGGTAGAATCACCAATTCCTGTTTGTGCCTAATGTGGTCCACTCTTTGAACACATACATTGGGGGACATTTTAACAGTGTCTGCCCACCCAGAGCAATTCAGCTGCTGGTGTTTCACCATCTCAGTGCTACTGTGAGTTAGGAACATGGCAGGACTGAAGGAGTAATTTGGTTCCATACATTTGGTTTTCAGCACTGGTGTTCACAGGAACACAGCGTAACTAGAAGATATCCCTGCAGAGAATTTGAGTTCTGGCTCCTTTTAAAGTTCATATGGACACCATGAAGCACCAGCCCTGCAGGGTTGAGCCACAGTCCAGTCCTGCCAGGAGTCCAGAGCACAAGAACTGGAAATCAAATTTGAAGCAAGACAGACTTCTATATGGGAGCACAAGCCCTGGTAAGGCCGTTCTGAAAGAGAAAGGGGGATTCATCCAAGCAGTTTGTCCTGTCAGAACATGCATCTCACTGCTTGTCAGCAAGGCATCCCCAAGGAAGGGTATGAGCTATTGCAAAGAAGGAACAGCAGTGGTGGTACAAGTACAAGTACCACACCAGGGTAGAGTGTACCATCAACCACAGTCTCTTCTTTATCAAACAGTACAGCCAGACACATGAAGCCTCATCTTCTTCATCCCTTCCCCACTAAGAGAAATCTAAAGAGGATGGAAGTGCATGAAAGTACCCTTCACATGAGATCATATTTTGGTTCTGATGTTCTTTGAAGCTGATTTCTGCCTCCTTAATTCTCCTGACAGTTCACAGAGATAATCCGAATGTGAGAAGCAGAAATGCAGGGTCAGGGTGACAGCCCTGACTTGGGCTTTGGCTTGTTTTCCAGGAGATAGTACCAGTGAGAACAGAGCTGGAGCTGCATTTCTTCTTTCTTGCACGCTGAAGACACCGAGACAGCTCCGCTTGCTGCCAGACACTCAGCAAGCTGAGATAGGCAAATGCTGTCCTGTCTGCTCCGCGTGGAGCCCAGCAGATAAGCTGGCTGTCTCGCACAGACTGGTGGAAGGGTTTGGCACCATATCCTAGTTAGCAGTGTTTAGGGCCACATGACGTGGGAATATAGGCTATGTCACTGTGCAGGACCCTCTCTGTTGTCCCTCAAGTATTAAAGGCTGGATCCAAGGGAAAAGTAAGATGCTTTCCACTTTGAACCAAGACATTCAGTATCTTCTAAATCATATCCTAAAGGGTCACTTTTAAGTGGAGAAGCCTTGTAAGATATGATGGTGAGTGAGCAGTGTAAGTTCCTGGCACTAAGTCAGTGAGAGCACTTGACATCCCAGCAGGAAGAGGTAACGATCCCCTCCTTCTCATTGATACAGAATTTCTAAATGAAAATCACACACACAATTCCCCCACTTCTTCCTTCCCGTTCCTTATCCACTCAGTAATTACTAATTGCCAAACCTTACCCAAGGTCTGCAGCTGGCAGCAGCTAACGTAGGAGACCTGCTCTTAATGATGGGACTTCAGGTAAAGCTGCTCACTATTTTCTACAAAGTCTATGCCTGCCTAAAATCTAGTGTTGTGGGGAGTGAGAATTTATGAATTCTTCCAAAGCTTGAAACATAATTTCAGCCAAACTATGGAGACTTGTTTTTTTTAAAAAAATAAATCTTTCCATGTTGTCTTTTTTGTTTGGCAATGAGAAGCATTTTGCTTCCACAATTTTTGAAGTAACACTTTTTAAAGTAATATTTTTCTCTACAAATATTCCCGTGTTCCTAACAGTAATCTCCAGGGGAAGAATGTGTTTCATTTGACCAAAACAGAATGCTTCATGTTGACTCAGAATGGCTTCTGGGGGTTTTGCAGTCACTTTTGTTTTGCCTAAAGATAAAATATTCTCCTTTCTGTTGAATCTAAACATTCCACCTCTAATTCTTTTCACTGGCCTGCCAAACTGAAAAGTCCTTTATTTTCAAAGATCCAGTTTCAAAACAAGTGACTTTATAGAAGTTACTCCTGTACCTAGAAGAAGCTTTGATGGGTTACCAGGAGGAATACAGCAGACTGGGCAATTTCCTTGTAAAGCTTTCCAAAATACTCTGACCAAAGCGTCATTTAACTGCTAATGATCCTATTAACATAAAGAAAGGATTATAAACCTCCTCTCAGTGTTTTTGACCTTGATGAAGACAAACTTCATGGGGATTATGTCAAAACATGAACTTAAAGAACCTGTGAAACTCTGCCCAGGCTTCCCAGCTAAGGTATGACCGAATGAAGAAAATAAATAGTGAGGGTGAGAGAATTATCTTTAGCAGCAGGAAAGTGAGAATCAAAATGAGAACATTCAGGAATTTCACAGACATAAACAGCCATGGACGTCTGTCCTCAAAGGCCATTTAGTGCTTATCATCTGGGGGTTGATGGAGAGTATCTGAAGGGAGAGGTGATGTTAACTCCACGGCTTCAGATGTGATACAAATGTCATGAGACAAATTGCCATCACGGTGCATGAAACATGAGCAGAAATGAAAAGCACACAAACTCCTGTACCAAATGCTCTGTGTGCGTCTCAGGAGGATGTTTCAAACACGCAGGCAGGTGATACAGGGCTGAAAAGTAAAAAGCTATTGGAGAGAGCCTGAGTCTACAACACGCGGAGTTCCTGGGGTGCAGTGCTGAGGGCTTTCAAGTCCCTTGGCTTCATCAGCCGGGAGGAAAGGACCGTGAGCCCTCTGGAGAGTGGGATTCACGTGGCAAGTGAGCATGACATAATTACAGACCTCCACCACTTCCTGGTAGATAGCCACCTATACTACAGATAACGCTAAACAAAAGAAGAGATGTCACCGCAAGGTGAAGCAGTCCCATATCCGTGTTCGCATGCTGCCACCGCGGAGGCTTGAAGAGAGAACTGCACGCTCCCCAGGCAATTGCTCTTACACCGCTGAGTTAAAAGGGACCCTCCCTAAGCTCATCTCAAGCAGCAATTAATCTCCACCTAGACAGAATGAGAATTTAAACATGAAGGGCTTCACTGCCTGAAGGTAAACAATGTCCTTGTAGGCACTTGACCTCTGAGTCGCTTTTGTGTGCGGGCTGTTGAGTTTTCTGCCTGGCTCTGTCCCCGCGGCTGGACCGCAGGCTGCCTTCCCCTCCGCTGTCCCGCTGCCTCGGCTTCCTTCGCCTTGCTGTTTGTGTTCCCGCTTGAGCCGCGCTGGGTAAACAGTAACACCCTGGCCTGGCTGCAGCTTCCTGCAAACTTCCACTGACCTGCAGAGCTCGACAGCCAGTCTGAGACCCAGGGGAAGGGGCCTTTCCCTCGCCTTGGAGCTGGTGCTGCAGCTGATAAGTCCCTAACGTGCTACAGCTCTTGTCTTTCTTCACGTATAGAGTTTTGCAACCCACAGTAAATTATTCTTTTTATCTTATGGGAATTGATGGGTGTTTCCTTACGGGTAAGATTCACAGGGCATACTACCTTCCCAACTCAGGAGGAACAGATGTGCCAAGCTACAGGGAAATACCCTCTTTTCATAAAGGGTTTCTTTGCTGAGAATTTTTTCCCTTGGAGTTCAGTGCTGGTAACTGCAGAGAGGTTCCAAGTCTCGTATTGCAGGACGGCACCTGCGTTTCCCATGCCACAGCTCTCCAAATTGCAACAGTTGAGTGCAATTGATTTACACCATCTGGAATTCGACATCTTCCTTGAGGCCAGGGTTATAATTTTTAAAGAACAGCGACCCTGTCCCTTTTGTTTCAAGAAGTTCTGTCTCCGAGAGACTTTTTTACAAGGAGCTAACTGATTGCTGATTGACTTAAGGTGGTGACCGTGTTTGTAAAGCTAGCAGTGACACTCCTGATGTTCCAGCAGATCATTTTTCCATGCCAGAGTCAGTCTGAGCTACTTAGGAGTTTCATGAAGGATTCAGTTTTTTGTCTGCGCAAACCATAACAAAGGTATCAGCTGGCAGCTGAGATTAGTTCCCTATTTAGTATTTATTCTTTGTCATTTTGTTAAGATCCAAAGCTGAGCCACTTTCTCTTTGCTTATCTGTTAAGTGAACAGCCCAGCTGCCTGGAAAGTGCTGGTGCTCAGAGTGTCTCCTTCCCAACGCACGTGGGGTCGGCTCGCTCCTGCTCACCGGGTTTCTTAGAGCAGCTGGAGGGACGCCCAAGCAGACTGCAGGACGCACGGAGGTTTCCTCTGCTGCTCTGGGTGCTGCTACTCTTTAGTGCTTGATATCATTTTTAATTTTGCACGTAGTTTCAGAGTTAGGGAGGAAGAAAAGCCTCCCTGGCCTCGCTGACATAGCCAGGGTTATTTAGTGAGTGCTTGACCTTCACCTGCCTTTTTCTCTCTTTCCAGAGTCACTTGCCACTGATAGCCAAAGCGTAGCCCTAACCTCATGTTTAAGCTCTCAGGTCAAAACTGTAGTGGTTTAGCCCTGCAACTAGCTGCCACATCAGCATCTTCACTTTAGGAGTTGCTCCGCTGACTCCCAAGGTACCTCACCCTGTTTCAGAGCTCCAATATTGCAGATTGAAAGAGGGAGGAAAGGAGGCCTGTGGTGGACAGAGGGCTCTCTTTAGGCTGAGGCTATAAACCGATAAAGCACTGAGATAACAGAAACGATAGCTGTCTGCTTACCGCATAGGGCTCTAGGAAACCTCACCTACTGTAGGAAAGAGAAGGACCCATAAAATATAAAACCTTTTCCTCTTTTTTCCAAAGCAGAGAGAGAATAATGCCCAGGAGACCCGGCATCTACCAGAGATCAACAATCAATTGCAGCTCAAGCCATCCTCTCCTTTCCCAACCCAGTCTCTATAACCCAGAAACTGCCTTTTGCTGTTCTTAATTGCACGGTGATTTTAAAACACTGCCTAGATTTCAAATACTGATGGGAGAAGGGT
Source organism: Burhinus oedicnemus (assembly GCA_008921705.1). NCBI lineage: Eukaryota > Metazoa > Chordata > Aves > Charadriiformes > Burhinidae > Burhinus > Burhinus oedicnemus. The sequence continues at coordinate 488,357 of VFFE01007105.1, read as the reverse complement.
AGATTTATATATTTTGGCTTCCAATTCTGATTGCAGCTTATGATCTGGGATAGTGTAATTCTACCTACCGGCTAGACACATGGCAATTCAGGTGCAGGCTGCTATTAAAAAAACAATTAGGAATGAAATACAGCTTCTGTTATATGTACTGTAAATTCATGCTGCCCATTTAGGTGTTCCTTGGTAGTTTAGTACCACCATGATGGGTATCTGTCCTATTTACAGCTGAAAAAAGCAGATTATTTTTAGGTCTGTTGTGAATCTGTGAATTTGGTAGAGGTCAGTCTTGGAGGTAGGGAGAGATGATGGGTTAAATAATTATTTTTTTTCCCTGAACGGGAAATAGTTTTGAGCACTTGTATTATGTTTGACTAAGATATTTCAATCATTGCATAATTCAATATTTTCTGACATTTTAGGATTATTTAACTTTTGCTTAGTTGCCTTCTTTTGATTTATGTTACTTTTTAAACAAACAGTGCTGTTCTGAAATTCCCTCTAAAAATACTGGCACAGATAGTTTTAAATTCACTGTTCCCACCTTTTCAGTCAAAGCAATTAGTCAAAATTTGATCCCGATTTGTGAATAGTTTGGTATCAAGAAGCTCCTTTTTTCATAGCAAGTTTCCTCTTGGCCTATATTCTTGTCCTGTCCCCTGTCACGTGGCACGTTAGTTGTTCTCTCTTTTGTTCATAGGACTACAAATATGAACACACTTCCCCTGACACTTTTTTGCACTCCTGGTGTTTGTTGCAAATACGCAAAAATCTACTTTCTCTGCTTTTTCCTATAACAAATCATCCAAGGATCTTCTTTTAATAATCCAGGGTCTTCTTTTAAGTAGAAAGGCCTTTCACCATTTGCACAAGCTTTAAAATTGGCTATAAAAATATCACCACATTGGATACCTCCAAGTATGGGTTAGCTGGAGAGCAAGACTGCAGGGGTATTAAGCAACACCAATGCTCAGGGACAAACACTAAACACATTTTTGTAATGTGACTCAATAGAGGAATTTAGCAGACCTGTTTGGGAAAGTGCATAAGACACTGGATTGAGTATAAATATTTCCTATTCGTTTTAGGGATTGGAACAAGCTACAAAGTCGCGGTCTGGAGATCAGGTTTCTCAGCTCAAGGCTTGATTAGAACCGGTACCTGCCTAAGCAGAAAGTTCAGATGTGTATCTGAAACTTCCTAAATGTGGGGAGATTACAGGTCTAATTTTTTAATTCTAATTAATCTCTCTCACATAATGTTTCTTGCAATGCCCTTACCCCAAAGTACGTGTTTTTTTATAGACCAACCCAGTCAGAATAAATCAATGGCATGGAATAAAAGCTGACATGAAAAGACATTACTAGAAATGATAGACATCATCCAGATTTCTGGTCTTTATCTTCTGTTTTACTGCCTTGTGTTCAGTGCTACCGATCAGCTCCTTGTCACAGCTCCCCACGTTAATCACACATCTCTGCACTTGCACAGTGACCCAAGCGCCTTTTGAAAAACATCACCGTAACACGTGTGACCTTTCTGAGATACACAAGGAGCTCCAACCAACATTTGCTCTCATCGTGATGAAGCACGCAGTACATTTTGCCTGCTAAGAAACCTATTTCCAGTTCTCAGAGCTAAAATTAAGCCATCAAAAATACAAAAGGCAACAGTCCCATGCTCCTGTCTCATCCCTGCCCTTCACCCTTCATATTTTTGTGAGTGAAACTGGTTTGGGTTGTGAAGCGAAGGAACTCTAGCTCTGCACCAAGCTAATTCTTTGAAGATTAATTCCAAGTGACAGCACTTATGTATTACCATGACATTCCTTAAGCAAAGACTGTTGTCATTAGCCAGGAAATGAACACTGATATCCCCGAATGAATGACCTCTTCCCAGATGAGTTACCAGTCGTGGGGAAATAAAGACAAAGTGAGTGAGATAAACCAACTGTTTTCCTTTGTCAGTGGAGCTGTGGAAGAGCAAATCCAAATCTCACACTCCATGTTCAAACCGTTCTGCAGGTCACCAATAAGCATAGTTAGATCATTTACACATAGAACACTTGTTACCCAGAAAAATTCGACATAAATAAGCCCTTTATCTACTTTTTAATTACAGATCCTCCAGTACGGAATACACAGCTCCCTGCTAGGGTCCAAAGGGTGAACATTTGTTTTAGATTGAAAACTGGATCCCCACTGACTTGAAGCAAAAGACTGTTTGCCAGGCATGGAGTACTGGGAAAGGAGAAACTCTGGAGGGTTTCATAATTTTAGTCTCTTCGTTGAGAGTAGCCTAAATGGCCAACACCCAGAAAGGGATACTTGGAATTTTTAAAACTCCATGTACAGGCGTTTTTTCTCACTAGCCCAAAAAGTTAAGAGAAATATTTTGCCATCTTTTCATGGAGATTTTAGAACATTCCCAGTTTTTCCAACAGATGAAGGAGGGAGAGCGGCCTCATACAGTAATGCAAGGATTAATGGGACGAATAGATAGTGTTACTCCAACACACTTCAACTGGGGCTTTCTTCAACCACAGAACAGCTGCCACAACAGCCTTGGATGTAGAACGAGAGTGTGCATTTAGGTGAAAGGATCTTTCAGTAGATTTACCTTAACTGCTGTAGAATCCAGGAGTGCTGTGGTATAGTATCGCCTACGAAAGAAATTCAGAGCACTGGGGAAAGAACTAACTCCACTGCCACACGGACCTGTGGAGCGCTTTATTAACTTCATTTTTGCAGATGAGGAATATATAAAAAAAGGAGGTTTTACAAGATTACACTGCGAACTGGTAAAACAGGGTTAGAAATGGGGTATTCCGATTCTCGGTCATTGGCACTAATCCCTAGATGACGCTGGCGTTTGCAAACAAGTACGATGCGACTGGCTGGCTGGTCACACATGACAGCGAGCCTTCTATGGGCAGTCGGCCACTCAGATTACAGTGCCCTTCTGGTCATTGATCAGTAAAGGAGCGGTTTTTTAAATCAATGCTCTTTTCCCTGCAGACCCCAGAAATCCATTTGTGGAGATTCATCCGGAACATCCCGACATAATCTACATTTTAGATGCCAAGAAAACGGTTGTTGTCCCTTGCCGAGTTACCTCGCCGGATATCAAACCTAAGCTTACCCAGGTAAGTGACTGTTTCAGAGAAACTCAGTCAATTCAGAGGTCTGGGCTGCCAACACAATGGGGAAAGATACAAAATAAAATGTATGAAGCTAGGTAAGTTTCAGGAAAAGAATAGCAAAGTCACTGAAAATCCAGAAGCATAGTCCTGCTCTTGCAGTGTATCACTATCGAACTGTGCACAAGGGTGTTTGGGGGATTAGGCTGAGTTTATCACATATTTTTTGCATCTTGTGGCTTGATGTTCCTCCATAAATTGTCAAAGACAGATGACAAGACACTATTTTTCTTCAAAATTCTTTGTATAACCCCTGGCTATTAGCTATCCTCATGAAAGCTTCTCTCTTTTACACCTTGAACCTCCTCAGAACAGTTGCCCATTTTTGCTTGATTTCATAAATTTAAACCAAGTTTCAGCCTTGGGAATAAATGGCTACAGCATCCATCCCTTCGGCAGCAGTTACATCTGAATGCCAAGGTTACAGAACTGTCTGTGGAGACCAAGGCCATTTAGTATAATAAAAATGGAAATTTAAGGTCTGGGGCTTCCTCAATCGATGGAGATCTAGTCGCTCATTTAAAGGGCTTTAGAATTGCTCTATAGAGAAGCCTATCACAGAGTGAGGAACAGAACATCGGTCTCCTGGCTCCAATCCTGCCTTTTACCTAATAGCTTACGTGCCTTTCCATTCCCCGGCTAGGCTGACTGCTTGCGCTGTCCTAATGGGAACAAGAGCTCATCCTCTGCCCCTTTTCCACAGCCTGTTCTGGAGGGGCTGTGAGACATGAGGTTGTTCTGCTGGATATGATGTGATAGCGGAGCACACGCAGATAGGCTGATGCTGTTGCTGGTAGACGGGTCTGAGGACCTCTGCTCCTCTTTGCAGTTAGACGTCCTAGTTGTTAGATGTTTCCTTCTCTTGGGAGACAGCACATGAAATCACGGAGACAGTGTTCGGGCTCCTGCTGAGACCAATGGCAAATTTCCAGAAGACGTGCAGAGGGACAGCACTGGCCTTAATGCTTTAGCAGATCTCTATTTTTAAATTTTGTCACTAGGGATTAAAAGCCGGGGGAATAAGGCTCCTCTCCAGTTATAGCTTATCACTTTAGCTTGGATAAGTGTTATCACCTTCTCCTCCTTGCCTATAAAAATGAAACATCCCCATCTTATTTTAGCCTGCTTCAACCAAATTCACTGCTGGAGTGCTGCTGCTGACTTTGGCACAGTCACGTGAGCCTAAATGTGGCCTTGGAATCTCAACCAAGCAGACCTCCACATCCATCCCCTTATTTATAGCCAGCCCTGCTCTACCTGCTTGCCAGTTAAACTCTCTCCCGGTAATTTCTTCAAACACAAACTGAAGTCCTTTACCTTGCTGCCAGCTGCTGCTGGAATGAAATCTCCACTGAAATCTCCCTTTTGAATTGCAAAGAAAACTGTCCCCCAAAAGATTTTTTCCCCTTCAAGGGAGAGCAGCTGGACTGCAGGGCAGGGATGTAGATGTTGTAGATGTTGTTCCCCAAAGGAACCCTCCTGAGGCTGCGAGCTGCGAGCTGCTCAAGGGGATGTGCTTTGGGAGGCGGGTGTTGGCTTCGGGAGACGCCAGCCCCGGGCTCCATCTATGGAAAGTCACCGCTTGTTTTGCCCTGTCTGGGAATTTCATCGCGCCGTGTGGAGCCAAGGTGGCGGCTTCCCGTGCAAAGAGGAAGCGGGGCGGGAGAGGGGTGGAGGTAAGGACGGAGGAGGAGAGGTGAATAAGGCAATCAGACAAATTTAGAACATCCTCTTCTTCCAAATTTAATCTCCAATAGACAACGAACTTCAAAGGGAGGAAAGCCACTGTGATTTCCTTCAAGTAGAATTGACGCTTTTTGTTTGATTGTTTAAATATATATTTTTGAATATTTTATGAAGACGTTTAATACGTGCGTAGTGTTGAAAAGAGCCTCCTTAGTAGGGTTATTTTTTCTTTCCCCTTTCCCCTATCCATCAGGGAGCAGAGCTGCCAAACCATGAAGCTCAGCTTTATCACATTTTATTATTCTTGTAGAAATTGTACTTTTTTCCACTGTAAATTAAGTTCCTTATGTTACCATTATACTTTAAAATCATTGCACTCTCTGGCCTTTAAATATGTATGGGGAACGGTACCTTTTGCTAATACTAAACAGATCCCAGCTAACACCACATATCATCTTTGTTATTAATAAACCCATGCTAAGACACACAATTCAAACTTTTAATTTTCCTTAACGTGATTTAATTCTGAGCAAAAAAAAAGCATTTTCAGTCTTGTCAGATCTGTTTAGTCACTGATCTGGTTGAGTCTGCAGTTGACACTTACGGCTTTGACCTTCATGGGTGTTAAAGCGTGATTAAGCCTCAGGTCTCAGATCTCTTTCTGTAATTTTCCTGAATTTTCCTAATGGTTCTGAACAGAGATGCCACAGCTTGATTACTTGGGAAGCATTTACATGAAATCCATGTTTCCTACTACTGTTCCAAAAGAAAGCAACTGTCTCGCTGTGCCTGCTTCCCCACAGCAACACCACCAGTCACTGCCCCGCAGCCGTGATCCCTTTGCCTTTGATCTGTGCTGCATCCGTAACCACAAGCGACCTAAAACAATGCCAACCTGATCAACCGTGTGTTCACCTGAGAGGTATGAGCATCAGCTCTCAAAGCCTGGAGCTGAAACTTCTTCAGAACAGGAGTATTATTTAAATTGCATCCTATTTAAACCACGCTGCCGTACAAGCCTACTGTTTGTTTGGAGACAGAAAAATAAATTGCATGCTGCATAACAACAAGAACAAGAGCAAAACTATTACATCACTGAGGAAATTCCCACTCGCGGTCCCTAGTGCAGCTCTTCCCTTGGTTAGCTGCAAAAGCTAAAACGAGGTAGCTCTGAAAACGTTAACTTGCCTCATCTTTGAGAAGCCAGTATATGATAAGAAGGAAGGAGAAGCACTCTGCAAATTCCAAGTTAGTTATCACATGGCAACTGTAGGCACACTGCGGTTTCCCCAAACCCTTCATTTTTCAATCACAAGTGATCTCAACGTTCCTGCAGCACACCCTCAGTCCTAAAGAGCTTCCCTGTGTCCTGCTGGAAGAGTCAGACCTACAGCCTGTGCTTCCGTTCCCCTGCCTGCAAAGAGGCGGAAATGGGTGAATTTTGGTGATCTGCTCTTTGACAAACTCCCGAGTTATTTGTCTGCATTTAATTTCATGTATTTCTTTTTGACATTACAATCCAGGATTTTCAAAATGATTGAAAGTAAACTGCGCTTTCTTTGGCAAACAGAAGATTTCCCTGTGTGTTAATAATAATAATAAACTAATTATTACCACCAACAAAAGCTAACCTGCGTGACATTGGTGCTGTCCAAGGGTATATGGAGGGTTTGTTTAAATGAATTTTTGCTCTAATTTATTTTCCACATTTGCCTTTCGTCTCCTCACTTCTTCCTCATAAGCAGATCTTGTTTTTTCAAGACTCTCAGAACATTACAAGTATTTATGAATTTAGGACAAAAAATTTCTCAGTTACTAAGTCCCCTTATTTCCGCCATCCTATGATTTACCATCTTAAGTCATCCACGCTGCTTCAGTGCCTAGTGGAAATCAATAGGCTGCTTTGAGAGTGTCCCATCCCTTTCTGTGACCCAGAGAGAATGTGATGACTGGCCACAGACCATAGCTTATAGATGACTGCCATCAGGTGAGTTAGTGACGTGAATAATCCTGATTTTTTGGGGTCTAACTTCACAAATATTTTTAAAGTACTGTGAGATCTCAGGAAAACATGTGGTAGCTACATGTAGCACCAGGAGAAACAGATTTTGTTCTTAAACACTTCCGAAAAGTACCCTACAAAATTCACATACGATAGGTGTAATTATTTCCAGTAAAGAGATGGAGGAAATGGGATCTGCAATGGGTAGCGTGATATCTTGCCTAAGATCTGAGGGGACCGAAGTAAAAACCCAGTTATGACGTCCAAGTTTTGGATTTCAAAGACAGTCATACCTTAGGGAGGGCTTTTCTATTTCCTTATGTTGATGTTGCTTAAGATATGCGTGGAATGAGACCACCAACCACTCTGAAAGGTCAAATATCTACCCTGCCTCTAAAGCAGAACAGCCTTGGTTGGTTGCCTCTATGGTCTGGTGGGAAAGGGAATGTCTCACAAGCCTCCTGTCTGTCTGTTCTCTTTCAGTATCCTTCTTCTGCAGAGATGAACTTCACGGCGTTGAAGTGGGACCCAAAAATAGGATTTGTCATCCCCTCTCGTTCTTTTGTTTACTCTGGAGTACTCACATGCACTGCAAATGTCAATGGAAGCGTGTTCACCTCCTATTACCTAGCACAGAGACTGGGTGAGTGACTACCGTGTGCCAAGGAATGACCACAATGTTTCTACTTCACAGCTAAGCCCCGAGCTATTATTCCTTGGTTAGCCTCAATTCTATTTGATATATCTAATTGGTATGTATCTGTAGCGAGTCCAAGCTGGAAGGCTAAAAGCAAACTCATTCTTCTCCTTTTTCCCTGTTCGATAGAACTTGGATTTGATCCACTCCTGGTTTTGAAAAATTACCAAGTGTTGAGGTGGTACAAAATAGGCGTATTTTAGTCAATCCCCACCAAGGCTTTGTCTGCTTGGATTGAGCTATGTTTACATTAAAACAACTGCTGGTTTGGGATAAACCAAACAGTAGCTTTCTTTTTGCTTCTGGTCATTAAACAGACAAGATGATGGTGTAAAAGTCTCATTAAACTGCTAATTCAAATCTTTGCTTTTTTATTTACTTTCTCCTGATGATTCACTATACCTTTTCCCTTGTATTTACAGTTGAGCTTCAGCTCAGAATTAAAATCTGAATTTGAAGCAACTAAACATTACATTTTTGAGTGCTGGGGATTTATATGGAGCCAATTAGAGTTTATTTTACCTTTGTTTTCAGTGTATGTTCTTCCTTTCCTCATATATTATATTTTTGACAGAGGAGGGTTTATTGTGACTTCATTCCCATTAGATCATGGCATCCTTCTATACAATTAGCACCCAGCTTTAAACAACAGGCTTGTAAATTTGCACGGCAGCCAAATAACAGGCCCGTAAATCTCTCCCTCTTTTTCTTCATTGTTGGAGTAATTATTTTTTACTAGAATCCTGAAAACCCATTAGGTCATCCCTCGCTAGCCCAAAAGGACACAGGCAATACCTTACTCGATATTGTGCTACTGCACAGCGGTCAGACGGGTGTTTGGCATGGCGCACCATAAACACGAGGCAGGCTTATTGCAGAGCTGATGTATTTAAGGCAACGGTAAATACATGAGACCAAGATTTGGGGATCCCATTCAGAAGGGAAAGGAAGGGTAGCTGGTCATCAGAGGGCAGGAGAAACATGTTTCATGTTTTACAGAAATTAATCCTCTCGCAGATAGGTAAACGCTGAGGAACTCAAAAGGATGAGTCACTTCTGAAAACTTTTTGAGAATGGCTGTGGAGCTCTCGAGTGAGGGCTGGAGCCAAACATGGCAAATGCAAGGAAAGTAATTCATAAATTACTGCGTCCACATGTGATCAGTTAGTTTGATCGGCCGATGTTCAGGCATTTATACAACTGACCTAATGTTTCCATTGCGGGGGCATTTCCAACAATTTCCATAGAAATGACAGAAGGCGTTGAGGTGTTCGGAAACTGTGAAAGGAGCGGATGGTGGAGAGGCCATCAGAGCGCGGATTCTTAAACATCATTGATGTAGAGAGTGCTGCGTGGTTATACCTTTGCTTTTCTCATTTCAGAGGGCAGAGTACAGAACCTGGCTCTGAAAGCAACTCCCAAAAAACTGCTGGTTGGAGAAACTCTCTATTTGGAATGCAGAGCAGAAACCTTCATCAACGGGCGCATTGAGCTCATATGGACATGTCCTAATGGGAGAGTGAGTTGAAGAAAATTCTGTATTCTCCTTTCACGCAGTCTCCCTCTACGCAAAAGAAAGATTTGTTGGCAGGGCTGAGTAAACCCTCACTGCTACTTATTCTGAAACATAGCCAACCATTTGTAAGCCTACAATTGATTGTATTTTTAGTTTGGATGAATCTAAAACTTGTCTGACCATCCTGAACCTGCAAATTAAACTGCAAATCTCAGGCTAAATACACGCTTGCAAGAAAAGCCAGGAGTGTACGGCTCTTGTTGGAAGAATAGCTGTCTCGTTTCTTCTGGCCTGTTTGTTGGTCCTGGCTCACAGTGGCAAGTCTCAAAGGCAGCCATGAAGGCTGCAAGTTGTCAGTCTGCTCATCCATCTTGGCATTTATTAAGTAGGAAAAAAGTGAAACAAAAGCCAGTTGTATCTGCTGAAATCTCCACCAAAGAATGAAATGTAAATTCTGAGTGTAGGTTCTTGTGCTTTCTGTGGAATGCAATACAAAAATGCCAAATTTGACATAGAAACACGTAAAAGAGTGAGCATTTGCTTTGATGTACTAAAATCTTTCGGTTCTCCTAAGAAAAAACAGAGGGAGGAAGGGGTGTTTTCCAAATCAGTTCATTTATCTGAGATAGTACTCATGGCTCTATTTGATGTTCAGAATTAAAATGATTGCTTTTTTTTCTTTTTAGTTCAGCAAAATACACATTTCAAAGAAGCATCTAAGCTTCTCGGAAAAGTGTAAAATGTGATTCATAAAACTTGATTATTTTTGACGTATTTTGTTTAGTCAAAGAAAGAATGTCTGATCTTGCTTTGATGAAGAAACTACAGAAAACGTAACACAGAATTTATAGAAGTGCAAGTAATATGGTGCTACTGAATTTTGTTTCTTGAACCCCTTATGATGGAAGAGAGTTGTTTTTCTATGAACTCTCCTTAGATTTCTAACATTATAAATGTAAAATTTCTTGGCCAAATCTCTGGGATCAAAAATCCTATCAGAAGCAATAATGCTTTCTAAAATTCTACAGAAATTTGCATTGGCACTTGGCTGTCATAGTATATTATATTTCTGTCATAATATATTTCTTTGAGAAAGTAGGAGTTTTTTAAGACAGAAAAATTCTGACTGTGACCAACAAAAACCCCCCAAAACCCACACAACAAAACCCCAAAGCACAACTCTGACCCTACAGATGCCGACAGCAATTTTGCACTGAGATCCCTGGGATTTGGTCCCTGGGAGGAGCTGATCGGAGACGCATCCCCTTATTTACCTGCCTGCCCAGACTGCAGTAGAGAAGCGCCACAGTTCCACTCTGTTTCTCTCTCTTATTAGACTTGATAATGAAACCTCGCACAAGCGCTCTTCCTGCTGATTTGTCTTTTATATAATTTATTTCAGTGATGGGGACATATGATAATTTTAGTATGAATCACTGCTTTTCTTTACTGGCAGACTTTGAAAGAATGAACAAAATAATCTGGTTTATGCTGCTTTTTGACCCCCTTTTTTCTGACTCCCAGCACCCTCATCCTAGAAGAACGATAGACCAGACTGGCATGGTGTATAAAGTTGGCAGTAGCCTGACAATTGAAAATGTCACCATGCAAGACGGAGGCCTATATGCATGCAAAATATTCAACGTAACAAGGCTGGAGGCCAATGTCACCGTTACCGTGTATGGTAAGTTCTGCAGCTAAACCAGAATACCCAAGAACTAAGATTGTTAAGCTTTAAGGATAATGCCACATTTTAAAATCTGTTGATATGCAGACGGCATTAGGAAGAATACCAACTAGTTAAAACAACCATTCATCATCTATAATCTCTAATCAACCTATGAGAGAGTCAGCAGCCAGCACTATGTTTTCAAAGAAGCTTTAAAGAGCTCAAGACTGAGACACGTCTGAGGACATGGATTAACTGGGAGCTGAAGTGTTCTGAAAAAGTTGGCACCAAGTGTGGTTGCCGATGCCCTGGGAAATCTGGCCTGCTGGTGTCCACATGCACAAGAGATACCCCAGGCATTTTTACATGTTGCTCCAGGGGCAATGCAGATGGATATTCTCTGCTTTATATTTAAAGTCCTTCATTTGGAGATAGACCTCCCTGGCTGTGGCTGAGCTTTGCAGGGGAACTGCGGTAACAGCTCATCATTCCATTTGGTTGTCTGCAAAAAAAACCAGGGGAGACACAACACAATTCAAAGATGTGAGCACTGTACTCTGGCAGATCTGCCATTACTTGTCCTCCTGTTCGTTTCTCTTTCCAGACAAACCTTTCATTACGGTTTCACATAAGAAAGGGCCTTACTACGAGATTACATCAGGACACAAGTCACTGAAACTAGCTGCAAAGGTGGACGCCTTTCCTCGCCCAAGCGTCACCTGGTGAGTACCATGATCTTGAGCAAAATCAGGAATACGCGCCCTTCTTGTGGGCTCCTGTCTAGAATAGATTTTCAGTGTTCCTTCCCACGCAGATGAAAGATGAGAGCTGGGAATGCTCACAGCTGTGGTCTCACAGTTCAGCTAGGGAGATGGTGACTCCTTTCTGTGCCGACATACGCTCTCTGAAGTTGGGCAAGCCATACCTCTTTCCCATCCTATTTTTCTCTCCTAGTCATGCAGAAAAGGTCCCTACAGGAAAAATGGGGATTCCATTTACCCTGGACACAGAACTATTTGGAAGATTGAAGTAGAAAGCTATTGGGGAAGGGTTGCCAGTTTACCACCATAAGTGGTGGTCAGTCTGCAAGGAGGCAGTGCATAACAGAAAGCTGCAGGACACATTCAACATGAAAAATTGTTTTCCTTTATAACTTTTAAGTAATTTTCTCCAATCCTGTACCACCAGCAATAGCAGATCCTTGCAGACAATGCAGTGAATCCTCCCAAGCAAGCTTAAGGCTTCACCAGGACTGTAATGGATCGGATTAATAACATGTCAGCAACTCCAGAAGACATTAATTTCTCTCTACCCTTTCATCTCTTGTCCTCTCTCTTCCTACTTTTTCTATGCTTTGTTCTACAGGGGGTCTTTAACAACCCCATCTAACACCTTATACATCTTTAACTGTATGAAACCCCGTATGACAGCTGGCATGGGTTTGCCTGTGGTGGCAGAGAAGGTGGCGTGGGTGAGCCAGCACCCACACAGTGCCCTCTTCCTTGGCCAGCTGAGTGCCACTCCGGGGAGCCTGGCGGTCAGCAGAAGGTGTTGGTCAGGGATGGGTTTGCTGCATTTTTTTTACCAGTCAAATAACATGAAATTCAGTCAAATCAGTGAAATCAGTGCTGCCAGGAGATATTTTTAATTGTTGCTGTTATTTAGGAGATGGAAATGTTTTTGTGAGCTGAAGTGGGGACCATCCCCCTTTTCTCTGCCAAAGCTTTGTTCTCAGGACTCAGCGTGGAGCTGCTTGGTAGCTGCTGGGACCACCAGAGCTGCCTTCCCTGCATGTTTGAAGCTACAGCTGTTGATGTTGGAGGTCTCTCAGGACTGTTGTTTAAACGACTGTAAAGGAGATTTCCAGCATTCTCAGGCAGTAGGACACATGCCCCAGCTTCTCCTTCCACCAAGCCTAAAGCTCTGTGTGTGGCAAAGTCTGGCTGATTTCATATTCATAACCCAAATCTGCATATCGGATTAGCAGCAAAGAGAAGTCTGCTCATGCAGACGCTGCTGTCCTTCTCTGAGCTAGTGAAGATTCAAGATTGTGGATTCCTCACTGACCTTCCTACTGACTGTCAATTCTCCAGGTCACAGATTTTAGCTTTTTCAGAAACAGTGAAGGGTCATATATACATATTGAAAGACAATTCTGTGTAATTAATATCTTGTTTTAAAATTGATGACAAGGATGACCCTTTACCCACCTGAATTTGGGGTAACAGGTTTTCTGAGGGCTAACATGCATGCATGCACATGGTGAGCCTTGTTGGGACTTTCAAAACAGGTACAAAGACAGCAAACTGATCAAGGATAACCATACGTGCTATGAGCCGGATCCAATGAAGTACAGACTGGGCATAAGAGATGTGAGACCAAAGCATGCTGGAAACTACACCATCGTCTTGAGCAATGCGAAATATGGCCTGTATAAGAACCTCACCATGCAGCTGGTAGTGACAGGTAAGACTTGATGTTTAGAATGAATTCTACTGGGTTTTTTCTCATTTTTTGTGTGATCCTACCTTACCAGTCAGCAGGAATGGGTGACATTTCCCCACATTTAGCTGATATGAGCTGATACAGCGCTGTGCATAGACCGCCACCTTATTTAGGAACCACTGAAGATCCACTCATTTCACCACATGTTAAATAGAAGCAACAGAATGGAGAGCTAGTATGAAGAGTTAGTCTGAAACTAAGTCATCTAAAGTCACCTTCCACCGAGATATTGCACCTCAGAAATAGCCTGCAACATCTTTGTGTTGGGACAGTGTCTCCACAGAGAGAAGTAGAAATGGTTTGAAAGTGAACAAACTCAACAGGACTTAACTTAAATTTTAATAGGAGTTTGGGAGGATATCTAGTAGTGAGGTCTTGGAGCTGGAGGCACAGTTTCCCAAGAGAAGTGATGGAAGTTTTATCCCTTGAGATTAAAAACTAGCTTGGGCAACGCACTGGAGAACATCCTGTTGGGACAGGAAAAGTCCCAGGAGGGCTGACGGAAGGAACTAGATAAGCTACCCTGTCTTTTATGTCGCTCCATCATCCTGCTACAGAAATACTTTCTAGGTCTGTATTTTATGTATTGTCATTTATCTGCTGGGAGCACTGAGAGACAGGTTCATTTTCAGGGGAATCTGGAGAAAACTGAAGTAAACTGTGGTGTGCACTGAAGCGGGTTCATTTGACATAGAGGGAAAATAGATATTGGAATCGCATTTATTAATCTCCTTTGCTGGAATAATGGGAGACAGAGCCACATTGTCTCTTTGCACATCCACTGCCTCTTTTAATCCATTGAATTTGGCAACAGAGATTGAATCATGAGGTCGAGCAGGAGTTCAGCAGAAGTGAGCTCTGCTTCCCTTTGTATTTCCCGAGGTTCACTCAGGCAGTGAGACAGCTAAAGTTACTGAGACAGGTTTGCTTTCTTTTCTGTGCTGAATTCTTTCCTCCTTATCCTCTTTACACCTAAAAATATTCTCAGTAGTCCCGTTTTGCATACTTAAGGACTGTTGCGCCATGTAACTTCCAGCATTTGTGGTTTTCTCATTTCACCTTTCACCTTTCAGAAAGGAATAATGCCTAACAAACGGAGAACTTGTCACTTAGGCACACTTGGCCTATTAAAAATGCTAAATAAGATATGGTAGCTTAAACCACCTTAAACATATATAAACTAATGTGTGATTTAGAAGTGGAGAGAGCTAAGAACATGCTTATGGTCAGGTACTGCAGCTCAGCTGATGAGGAGGAACGTGTTAAGCTGCGGTAATTTGTTCACTTGAGATTGTTTATCCATACAAAGGTTTTGCCGTCTTGTTAAAAGAACGGAAACATTCAAAGGAAGAGAAAATTAAGAATGATAATAAACTATCTTGTCAAGGTAAATATTGGTGTTTGCAAGCAAAAGAGAATGTTTACTTGCAGAGCAGCCATTCCCCAAATAGGCATATAAAAAACAAACAGACCTTGTTTCTATCAGCAAGATGCTATTTCGGGATTAAACCATCCCATGCTCTTAACTACAGCACAAGCCTTTCATCTTTACTGTATGGGCAAGCATGTGGAATTCTGGCTCTCACACAGCGCATGCCTAGCACGGTGCTCCTTGTTAGCCCTTCTGAGACACCAGCCCAACAAAGACTTCCATCAGGAATAATTATTTAATTGCAAACCCACCATTTCTCGAGAGTCTACAAAGTCCAGCAGCTGCAGGAATGTTACCGACTGGAAAAGGTGTTGCACAGTGAAACACGGGAAAAATGAGCAGCAAGTGTTTCTTTTCTGGTAAAAGAATGCCATCCCAGAAATGAGAGCAAGCAAAGGAACATAGCTGCCAAAGAGTGCCGTTTTTTTAAGCTAAAGGCTGCAAACGATGAGGATATTTGCCTTGATTGTAGCCACAACTGGAGACACAAAACGCCTAGGAACTCTTGCCTTTGCCAGGCTCGTCTCTGCAGCACTAAGGCGATATGCTGTATGTGAAGCACTCGGCCCAAGGAGAGGGTCGTTTCGCTGAGACGCATGTGGGTAGAGACCGAAACAGGCAAATTTTGCTGTTGAAGCTTATCCAACAGCAGCAAACTGCCTTTTTTCTTGTGCTTTCAGTTAGAGTAAAGGGACCGCTTCTTTTTCAGATCTGGGCACCATTTGCTTTCTTTTCCAAAAAAATTCTGAAGCTCCAAACTGAACGCAGATTTGAATTTTTCCCTTAACTCCTCAACAAATAACCTGAAACTTTATCTCCAGTCATCATGACTGATATCCTGGTACCGCACCTGAATAGATTAAATTGCTTGGAGTTTCAGCAGACACTTTGACATGGAGAAGGAGACCAAAACACACTTTCTAGCTGTTTTATGCAAGGATTACCTTGCCCACCACTGAAACACAACCACCTCTGAGCTGGGAGGGGTGATTAATGTCTCTGCTTAGAACCATAGGCAGTCTGCGATTACTGAAGCTGGAATTTGAACACAGGGATTAGCAGACTTGATGGAAAAATCCTCCCGGGCTTGCAAGTGAACACAGTGGTAGGAGCATCAGTTTGGCATCATGTCTAAAAGGTTGAGCCTGCGGCGATTCGGCACCCGATAAGCCTCGTGCTGAGTATATAACCACGTACCAGCTCCCCGTTACTGAGGAGTAACATTTCTTTTTGAGTAACAGCATTGCTCCCCAAAAGCCATGGCCAGTCTTTTAAATTTCAGAGTTGCATCTGTGAAAGTGAGTGAATTCTGATCTATACGACTAAAGAGAAGATGGAAAATTATTTAAACAGACTTTTGAATGAGAAGATAAATGTCATTTGAGTACATTTTCTTTTGCTGCAAGGGGATGCTGCATTGAAGAAATTGTAAGTAAGCGTACAGCCCCCTCTCCTGTGAGTCTCTTCCCAATAACACATCGTTAATGTTCCTGAGCATCACAGATAGCGTAACTGGCAGTCACTGTGCTCTGGCAAACCCATCAACTGCGAATTTGAACTAGGTGTAGAGGAAGTTTGCAGTTAATAGTGTTGTGAATTGTTGTGCACGAACTAAGTATAAATAGCAGCTTTTATCAATTTATCATCCAATCATCAAATTGCACTATAATAATATTTGCAGTGTATTCTATTCAATAATAACGGCAACAGAAGAGAACCCTTTAAGCAGGATGAGAGCAAGATAAGAAGTCATCTGCTTGAGCCCTGCAGGACAGGAGCTTATACGCATTCTACCTCCTAACCTGTTAGAAGACCCGCACTGCCACAGGCTTTCCTTGGAGTCACCTCCCGTATACTTAATTGGTAGCAATCCCAGTAGTTCAGTAGTTCCCCCCAAAGTTTGATATGGCTGTAAAACTGATGAGTATCTGCAGAGTGCAGAGGTATCAATCGTCTCAGCTCCGCAGAGGCAAGAAGGAGCAAAATGGGTAAATAACTCCCAGAACTGCAGGGTGGGAACTGATAGCAATGCCAGCCCGAGGCGAGGGCCTGGTTGGCAATATGCAGGAAGGAACATGCTGCCTGGCCTGGAGCAGAATCACGCTGCTATTCAAAAAATGTCTCTTTAAGAAGTGGCTTAGCTGTGCCTCTGGTCACCCGTGCTCCCACTGCAGCTGGAATTTAATCTTCCAGGAGCACATATCTCCCTTGCGGAGTCACCTTGGCTCATTCTAGGACTCCAGTCCCCGGGAGGTAGCTGATTGCATTTTCAAAACACTCCTTCTTTACATATTTACACATCAAACACTGTCCAACAAGCGGCGGGTTGCTGTGTTTTTGTTTTGTTTGATTAAATTCTTATTGAGAAAAGCTTCAAGAAAATAATGTCCTGAAGAATTTGGAGGGGAGGGAGCAAGGAGAAGGAACAATCCTAGCAAACAGCTGGTGGCTGCACATCTGAGTCAGCCAAGAAGGAGAAACGTGGGAGAGAAGAGTTATTCCAGGCTGGAGTACAAAGCTGTTTCAGAACAAAACATAAACAAAAAACCTCAAATCTATTTATGGGCAAGCAGGCTGCATTTCATTCTCACCCTTGCACAAGTCATCTGCATGTAGCAGGGCTCTTGCTGAGCCCTTTATGGAGCAGTCAGCAGGCTCTGACCACCACGTGGTGAGTGAAGATTCTATTGAAGCATAAGTTAATTCAAAAAACGGGATGAATAATCTCCTTCACCACTTTGCCTTTCTTGTTTGTCCCAAAGTTCCTCTCCTGTGCTCCCTCAAGGCTCTTCCAGCAAATATTGCTTTGGGTTCCAGCTGCTCTAGTCAATTGAAATTATATTCCCTCGTAGAGTCCTTGATCCCCCAAGCTCTTGTGTTCTATCTATAAGAAATGCAGGATTAAGTGCTAGAAACAGCCTCTACCATAAGCAGTGGTACTTCACAGACTCCTTATGAATTCCCTCTCTCCTGGGCAAGGACTGGAATAAAAGGGGGTGAATGGAGAATTCACGTGTGCATTGCCATGCGCTCCTTGTTATGTCAGCGAGGTGACCGGCTATACCACAATTTGTTACTAGGGAGAATTAGCTCCAGCGCACTTACTGATGCATGTTGCCCTACTCTGTAGTCAGGCCAGCTCTTCATATTTGGTTTAAAATCAAAGGCAAAGGGAGTTCTGTGCCTGACCTACTTTGGCTTGCAAGGGATGAGTTGACATCAAAAGAGTCCCCAGTGATCTCCATAAAAGTTAATAAATATGCGGTGATCCAAGTGAACAATACCGCATCACCTCAACCAGACCCAGAAATAGTCTGAAGAGGGAAATGAGCCTTCAGGATGAGGTTAATACATTTGGGTTATGCCAGTTCAGAGAAAAAGAGCTCTTAGAGTGATGGATCTCAATTAAAACCAGTTGGAGACAGAGGGGATACTCCCACAGTCTTTTGTGCACGGAAGGGCCACTGAAATCTCTAAGTTGGACACTGTTGCACTGTGAGAAACATGAATTTCCCTGGATTATCAGTGCAACCCAACTGATGTTTATGTTGAAGGACTGAGCCAGATACGAGAAGCAGGGCTGCATAAAATGATCTACCTTCACCTTGCCTGCATGCTTCGGTATGCTGCCAGCACTGGTTTTCCTTTGTGTACCACATCCATCTCCTGCGTAGCTCCTTGGAGGATGACCCATTCAGGAAAAGTCAAAATAGAAAATCTAATTTTCCACCTCCTGGGCCAGCCGAGCAAACTAGAAACCCCAAAATAAAACACAGCCTGCCTCCATCCAACCGCTGTTCCAATGTGCTCCTCCCCAAGCCCATCGCTTTGCTTTCCTCCTGCGTCCTGGCAGCAATACCTGTGGCCAAAGCTTTGGGTGAGCAGGACACTCAGCTGAGAAGAGCAAGGGCAAGGAGATACAGTGCTCCAGTCTATCCTTCAAGTCTCATTTACCAGACACAGGCAGGAGAGAAACAACTGATTTTTTCTGGGAGATATATGAAAGAAATGAAAAAATGCAGCAGCACAAACATACTGCAGTGAGCCTTTCCGGCACACTAATTATTAGCAAATTATGAAGAACGTTCTCGCTGACATCACGCAAACCCTGCACACTTGCAGCTCCGCAGTCCAGCCTCCACTCAGGCTCTGCGTGCTCCCAGGAGAGCCCCTAATGAAAAAGTCAGATGAGCTATTTTCATTTTGTTAGAAGTAGCCAAAGCAATTTTAGGAAGAGGAAGGTGGGGGCCTGCTGGAGTTTGCCAGAAAAATCTGAAGCATTCAACTCACGTCTTTGCAGCAGCAATCTCTCTCTGACAGCCCTTAAAAACCCGAGTGGCGGGGGGAAGTTGGAAAGTGGCAGCCTGTGGTTTCCATGCTGTCTCTCAGCCAAGCCTGCAGGTATATTAACTGTTGTTTTCCTGTTTTGAAAAGCAGGCAAAGGGGGCAGAGATAAAAATCCTAAAAATCTGCCTGCTCTGCTAAATATTAAGCAGTTCATCATTACACATTTGCTTTTGAACTTTGTTTAGCCACAAAAAATAAGATGGGGAGAGACAGATAAAAGGAAACTCTTTTTTTCCCCAAAGCTTGGCTGCATCGGGGTTGAATGACAGCTCTGGGAAAGGTGGTACAGGACTGGAAAAGACAGCTTTCTTCCTACAAGGTGAAGATACATGCAAAAGTGACAGTACAAGGTCAGAATAAACAAAACCAAGCTGCACTGCCATTTGAACAACAAAATTCCCTGTAGGGTAGGTCAAGTGCCCTGTGATTTTTCTTAATATCTGTTCATACAGTATGCAACTGTACGGTTTCTCTTCCATTTGCTTCCACCCTGCTGGCATTCCCAGCCCGTAACAGCGGGTTACAATGGAGCAGCAGGGGGTGCGTGCTAGAGATTAGGCAGGCGACCGATAATCGGTGACCCTAATTCTATTCCTGGCCATGGTACTGAGTCGTGGAGAGATTTTGGCCACTCATTTCTTCTTGGCACCTGCTTCCTCAGAGGTACCGCGGGGACAATGCCGTGCACCCACTTCACAGCAGCCTTGTATGCAGTGCTGCGCAAAGTAAAACAAAAAACCAACAGAACAAAACAAAGAAAACCACCCAGACAAAATCAGCTGGGGTCCAACACAGTGTTCTGTTCAGCCTTAAACAAAAGTTTTGTTTTCAGGTCATTTAACTAATTTCTTCTTTCTTTCCTTTTAACAAAAAAGAGAAGGGGGAGAAAAGAAAGCAAGCAGAGAGATCACTTGTAAGATGAACACAGACAAAGTGGTTTTACTTTGGGGGAAATTTCATACTTGTTTTCCCATACTGTTCCACCAGTCCAAACTTGTATTAATGGGTTTCCTATCTACCATACAGAATATTCCCCTAGCTCAACTTGCAAAGCTTATATTTCCATTAAGTACCATATGAACATCAGATGACAGATTCTAAAGTGCAAATTATTTTTGCTTTTGGGCAACAGAAAGGATAAACAGAAAACAAGTTACCTCTCTACCAATAGTTTTAACGAAGCCCCATGTGCAGCAAAGTCCATAAGGTTGAGACTAAATGCTTGACTGGACCATTCTATGTCATTTTAATGACGTGCTTAATGTGAAAAGATTTTTTGAAACCCAGTTTAAATGGTAGTGGGGAAGGTAAGTAAACAGCAGTTCAGTCAGCGGTCACTGAAAGTAAAGCAAGGCTTCTCTAAAAAAGGCAGGGGAACTCGCTCTGTGCTGTCCTCTATATTTGGATGCTCCTTTGGGTGACAAGCGTGCAACCCCATAATAACAGCTGCAATGAATTTAGAGATAGGCGAGTCTCTTGCAAACGGGGTAACACCAGAGGGTTAATGTCCTAATCCTTGTACGTATTATTCATGCCTAATGCCACAAACTAAAGATAACACTAGAAAGTAAGGTGAGATTTACATAATGCTGATCAATTTGAAATTTACAGTAAGCAGAACTGCTTTTTGATTGCATTTCACAGTGCAGCGGCAGCAAAGTCTTTAGTTATTCAGGTCAGCTCTCACACCAGCAATTGCACCTCTGCAAAGCGAGCTGGGGATACAATCACACTTTAAGCCAGAGAGGACGAAAACCCATTTATTGCGATACACTTAAAGCCATCTGAACATTGCGCCTTCCAAATGCAGCCAGAGACGAGAAAGCTTTTAAGGTTTGTTTGGCTTCTGCTTGAGAAAACTCAGCCTGGGGAGGGCAATGGCCAAGGGATGGGAGGCGGAGGCTGAAAGTAAGCAGGCAGATCTGGGCGCGGGGGACAGCGGGAAGGAAGAAGTGGGATAGCGAAGGATACTTCAGGTCAGGACTGAAGCGTATTTAAAGATCTCCTCTTGCAGTTCAGCACTACGGCAGCAGGCAGGACTGCTGGCTGGGGGCAAGGCGCGATGGGAAGGTGTTCAGCGAGGCCAAGGTTAGGATAGCAGAGGGGGCTGGAGGTCAGGCTCTCGGCAGGGTCGAAGAGCTTCAAGGAGAAAGGAGGACTCTGCACTTGCTGGGGGAAGCAAGGTGCATTGCAGGGGCTGCGCAGAGGCAGCTTGCTTGTTTACTCAACTTTTGTGCTGCCATTAGTCCAATTCCTGCTAAAGCTCTCCACTCCCAACAGCTGGGGGTTTTTTGCGTGCTTAAAAATCAGCAGTACACAGGCAAATGTACGTGCATCGATGAAATCCACACTTTAGATGTATAATTTAAGGTGCAACCAGAAACGCACTTGGATTTTGGCAGCGCTAACAAATGGATTCGTACCCCAAGCCTTAACCCACACCTGAACATGAGCACAGATAAACAAGAATTTGTGCATAATCCATCCTGCTGCTTAGTAAGCAAACACGAAAGAGAAAGCAAAGCACTGTTTGGAGGAAGGAGAGAGTTATCTGAGAAATACACTGCTAGGCGTACCTTAGATAATCACCAGCTTTAGGCTAAAAACTCCTCATCACGCTAATGTGGAGAGCCTTAGTGCAGGTGAGACCGCTGCAGACGCCAGCCCACTGAGCCAACTACCTCTAGTCTGAGCAAATCTAAAAGGCCAGTACCCAGCCCAGAAGCCGGTTTCCATCACTGATGGAGGCAACTTCTGTAAAGAGGATTTGGTCCAGCAGCGAGCAAAGCGAATGGAAAAGCTTCAGTTGCCTTCAGGGCCACGGTAAGAGGTAAAGTGGCCAGGAGAGCGTGCAGAGGTTTGGGAAGTTTTCAGCTCCCAAAATATCCCCTGTGTGAGTACCCCCCGTTCCACATCACAAACCTGCCGTGCGCTGGGGCCAGTGCCAGCACCCTTACAAGCACAAAGGAGACACGTTCGGAACTGTGGAAGGGCCTCGTCCCCTCTGCGGTAGCGCCGCAGCAAGAGTCATTTGCAGACTGACACCCACCACCATTACAACCTTTGCAGGGAAAAGGAGAGAGACACTTCATGAAAATTGCTTCATTTTCGGAGTGTCATGCCCATAATTGGCTACGACCCCACACTAATTGTGTTATAAGGCACTGTGAAAGAAATGATGGGGAGACATTTCTAGCCAGCCCCTCAAGTTTTAAGAAAATAATTGCTTAAGCCTCATAAATAATAATTATTTCAACTGATGAATCATTTTGACTCATTTTACGTTTCAAGTAATATTTAATAGTGCCATGCAGTAAAGTAATTGTGGAATTAAGAATTTATTCGTCACTCACGTATGTTCTTATTTGAGTTAGATCAAGTTGAAATTATTATTTCTTTTTTAGAAGGGTAATATAAATGACAGTCAATGTGTTCATCATTCCACCAAGAGTATAGAAAAAACTCCTAATCTGAAGAGATTGCAATCAAACCTTGTGCCCCCCTGCTCTTTCACACACACAGAAACACACAAACGTACCGTCTCCCTCCCCAAGTGTGTACAGCTTTGTTCTTACAGCCAAGAAAACATAACACTTGAATAACCTTTCACATAACACTTGAGTAACCTTTCACACTGAACTTAGAGGCTCTTTCTCCAAGTGAAAATCACACTTTTGAGGTCAGTCCAGACATGCCAAACACAGGATTTGAGACTGAAAAGGAAAATGTCCGAGATAATGAAAAATGTACTTCTCTCTCCAGGGAGTTTTACAAAATTATTTTTATGATCAGAAATAATTTTCTGATGGGAAATGAGATGCCAGTTACAAGGAAATTCAACATTAGTCCCGATAATTTGTCCTGCGAATTGCTCACAAATCTCAAAGCACTTGATCTGCCACCACCCGTGTCCATGTTCCAGATGAGGATGTGAGTTTGAGAGACCCTAACCACAGTCTGAAGTACTCTCCCACCTGCTCCCTTCTTCATCTTCTCCTTCACGGAAAGACGATCGCTCTCCCTGCCTGAAGGGACAAAGGAGTGAGGAGTGGATTTTTGGAGAACATCATCTGCATGCAGATGGGGAAACAAGACTCAACCAAAGGGGATCAAAAAAGCAAAAGGGAACAAGAGCAAAACCAAACAAGGCCTGTCATTTTCAAGTGAAATGTTAATCAGGACCTAATGAAGGTTCTTTAAAGCAGGTGATATTTTACTATCGCATGGGAGTTAGGATATGGCTGAACCAACTACAGTCAACACCCCTTTCATGTGGTGGAGAAGGAAATGCTGATGTATTTTCAGGCAACGATGAGGTCAGAAGATCTTTCAGAGTCTGACCTGGCAGCCATGAGAAATGAAAAGTGAGGATCCCACCAAGACACGGGATCAGCCTGATCAGTCCACTCGTAAGAGTAGAGGGCTGGAAGGGAAAAAAAGCTATTTTAAAAAAAGAGGGAAAGGGCTCAAGATTGATGAGGTGGCCAGTAGCTCATATTTACATATCTGGGGCCTCCTTGACAGCAGAAAAAATAAGTTAACCCGAAAAATAGAAATCTAATCTACATTCACTTCCCAACTTGTCAAAAGCCCTCAGTGTAAAGCAGCCGCACTTGGCTGCACAGAGGTGTTGCACGGAGAGACCCCGACCAATAAATCTGTTTGATTTCCTGTTATGAGAAGCAGACAAAGAGATATGGCTAGGGATGGGCAGAGCTGTCTGCATAAGGGAAGAGCCTGTGCTTTCACCCCAAACTCAAACCCACCCTCTCCGAGGTTAGGAAAAGTTCAGTTCACTTTGGGGATTTTTTAGCATTATTTCTCATTTTCGCATGTTCCCGTGGGAGCTGGAAGTAGATGGGACAAAGCATTTCTTTCCTGCTGGCAACAAGCAACCCTGTAAGTGTCACACAAAAGTTTGTTCTTGAGAGATTTCCAGTCCAGGGGTGTGATCTTGCAACCCCTCCAGATGTGAATAATGCAGTGACATTTATAATGGGTTTGCTGTTGGTGAGAATTTCTTGGCATTACTCTATAAGCGTTTTCTCCCCACCACTTCTTCCTTGCTTTCTTCACCCCTTCATCCAGTGCACGTTACACGTAAACAGAAAAGGAAAGCAAAGTTTTCAGATCAAAAAGACTTTTTTTCCAAAACCCTGGGGGGAACCTGCACAATGGTAACAATATTGCCGAACAGCAGCTGGTTGATAAGGTTCCTTGCAGGAGATGACATCAGAAGTCGAATGCTACTTTGCCCACAGAACATAGACTAACAGCCTGATCCTGCAGTCCCTGACCAATAGAATTTTCATGGCATAAATTTTCCAGAAGTAAAGCAGGTCCACGACAACATTTGAAAGCAATTAGGATGAATGTGGTAGCACTTCAATGTAGTTTCAGAAACGCCACAATTAATACCCATGTTTCTGTGAATGTATACTTTCAGTACTGCGGGTAATTTCCCTACAACTTCAGTAGCCTCGTTAAATCATCACTTAGTGATCACAGTGAAAAGTTTCAAAACCTTTGATGGAAACAGGACCATGACTGTGGATGTAAATTTGCTCATTTGCCTTTTTTTTTCCCCCTCTTTTCCTTTAGAGAGACCCAAAATCTATGAAAAGGAAACTGATTTTGATAAGATTGAGCGGGTGGAATTAAGAAGCAAACACAAAATCCAGTGCACTGTAAGCGGGAATCCTGACCCGAAGATCGAGTGGCAGTGGCAGCCCTGCAGCCTCACAGATACGCTGTAAGTGGACATTCCTTCGGATGAACATGTTACAAAATAGTTTGATAGTTTCAAGTCAGTTTTTCTTTCCAGTACATCTTATTTACCTTAGTTAAAAATCAGGAGCAGTGATTCCCCACCTAAAGATCTCAAGGGCTATGAACCCAGCAGACATTCGGTTGTGTTTGATCTTTTTGGAGTTACAAGCACCTTCTTTATTAGCAGAATTATGTCAAATAAGTTTAAAGTGACTAAAGATCAGGCTTGAATTTTCTTTAACTTGACCAGCAACGTCCCACTGACTTACCAAGACCTTTTCTTACGCTTCTTGGATGCAGCCTACATGGTTGACAAAATAAAAATAAATAGGTGCTTTCTGTGTAGAGAGAACACACTTTTTTCCCCTGTAAAAGCAATTTTCAGGCAAACCTGCTAAAGGCTTGGCTTCATTTAGTTGCCATATGGAATTTATGCCACTTCCTAAGGGCTGTCTTCACTAGCGCACACTGAGCATGGGCTCCTGTGGCAGCATCTGCGTTGCAGAAGCTGGAAAAGGTAGCCAAGCCTTCACGCCTTCCTGAGGGCCCTTCTTTGCTCGAGTCTGGAGGCAGCTTGAGGTGTGAAGACACAGAAGGAAGTCACTGGGTCAAAACTGTCAGAGGGGAATGAAGCAAGTTAAAACACAAGATGCCTTTCGAGATTCGCCTTATACAAGTAGACATTTTCTTTGCTCCTGCTGGTATATGAGCAGGGTGATCTATAGAGAGAGGTCTTGGCTGAGGTGTGAATGCTTCCCCTGGTAGCCCCAGGGGACATACAGGAGCCACGTGTAACAGTTCTGACTGCACTTCAACTCTTCCCTGCAATGAGAGGGCTGAAGTAGGTTTTCCATCCATAAAAAAATGAAGGAAGCAAGAGAGAAAATTGCTGGGTAGTTCCTTGTTTTCTCACCATTTCAATGCTTTTCCAAATGCTGGGAACAGCAAGCCACGAGACAGAGAAAAATCACTACGAGAAGCTCCTTTCCCAGGTTCCCTCCTGCAGCAGTCACAGTGATGTTGGGTGATCTACTCTCAGGTTGGGTCTAAAAAGTGACTTTGTGTCCCTCCACAAGGGAAGCAGCCCATTACCTCATATAGGTCATTATCCTGCTCCTGCAGGAATAAAATGGCAGAGATTTGTAGGCTTAGGTAGGGCTATTGGCATCGCAGGTCAGCAGAAGGCGCACAAGCTGCTGCTTCGGAGGTGTTCAACAAGAGCAGAATGGAAACACCATAAGCAAACAGGCTATGCATTCCGTAGGAAAGCCACAGAGATGACCTGAAATCTTTTCCAGACCTTTCTGTCTAGGGAAAGAGAAGTGGTCATGAATGCCGAATTAAGCCAGATTAGAACCAGTGACCTGGTGTCAAAAGACCTCATGTAACCCTTGTTCCAGCTCTCTGACTCTCTGATCTTATCAATTTAAATACAATTGCAGAGTGCCGTCTACCTCTTCTGGCCTCCGGGGCAGCCTTATCTTCTTCCAGCAGAAGCTGTAGGAGGATTCCTGTGGGAAATGACACAGACTCCATTTCCTTCTGTTGTCTCACTTCCTCTCTCTCTCTCTCTTTCTCTCCCCCCTCCTCACTAGTGCACTTGGAATCCCAAAACACCATCATTGTTCCTTATAGCTGTGATGTGATTTGCTTCCTTTGAGTTTTTTCCCTTCATCCTCAAGACAGAACTGTGCCTTGCAGGAAGTCACTCAAAACATCTTCTGATTAGGCTCTTTTGAGAGCTATAAACCCTCCCTTGACCCAGGGTGTTACCCACGCGTCTTGTGCAGATCTGGCAAAGGCATGGCTGATTTATGCATTAGTTTTCTGCAGCATCAGCCCTTGGTCATCACCTATAGAAGTCCATATTGATATTATCTCCGATAATCCTAATGGGCTACGGTGGGCTGAGAGGCTGCTGGGATGGGCCATGGGAAGTGCGGTGCCTCTGCTGAGGCAGAGGAGGCAATAAGGACACGTTCCTGTCGTGCTTTGTGATGACTGCTGCAAGGTGCGATTGCAGCTTGTTGTGGAACTGACCTGACCTCACTACCTTGCTGTCACGGAGTCACAGTTTGTAACACCCAGCCATACCGCACTGGAACTGAACTGGCAACTCTAAAATGAAAGGCTTCCTCGAGTGGCACAGCTGGCAGCGCCCTCCGCCAGGATGCACGGAGCTCCAGCCTTGCACGACAAGGCCTGCGTCTCTCCTCATTTTTTCCAAGGGTTGTAGTTAAAGAAGACAGAAAAGCCTTTTGCCTTGGATGGTGCAGACATACCTTGATGTGCTACATACACTGCTCTTCGCCCATAAATCCAAAATGAAGATTGCTGACTGACTGAGATATGGCTATCTTCTGAGGAATATGCAATATTAAAGGAGCCTTCTGCTATAGTTAGCCTAGTATTTATCCATTCTAATCCCTCAGCCTGCACTTCACGTTGGAAAGCTGAGCAGATAGACCAACATGTTCAGCAACATTCACCTCCCCACAGTTTCGAATGACCGGCATTTTGAATTTTGAAATGCACTGCAAGTTCTAAAAGAGCACTTATAAAAGCCACAACTGCATTGAGTTGGAGTATAACTCATATTAGCCAGATTAAACTCACATGATTTCATTAGTTGCCCAGTATTTTCTATTCTTAGTCTTCAAAAAGTTTGGGGGGTTTCCTTGCTGGTCATATACTGATCTTTGTTTATCTCTGTCAAGGTGCTTTGTAAAGAGTTTTGCAATGTTGCGATGAAGGAATACAATAGTTTCATGAGGAGGTAACAAACTCGAGCAGCAATAGCTTTTAGGAGTTTTTAAGACCTAAAACTATTGTCTAAGAATGACATTCGCTGTCTTTAATAATACCTCCCTGGGTTATCTGCAGCGAGTCAGGTTCTTGAACATGACCTTTGCTTTTCTACCTCCAGATGCAACCCCGATGGGCCAAAAATTGTGGTTCGGGAGAACATGTTCATAGGCAACAAGATTGGAAGCATTGAAAACATACCCATGAAGCATGGGGATAAAAGAAAGGTATGTGTCTGATGAAAATCTGAGCAATGATGTCATGGAATAGCAGTGGGCTTTATGGAGATCTCTCCCTGCAGTTCCCAAGCTGCTGTGGGTTGTTAGCATGCTTTAAATTCCACAGCCCTGGGATCATTTTCAGATCTCTGCTGTTTATAAATACCGGGAATTCTGGCAATGATGTCACATACCCTGTTTAAAACTCTCCAAAGACTTTTGGGTCAAAAACCTCTCTGTCTCCCTCAGTCTTGAGGAAGCGTAAGGCTGGTTCAGCACAAGAGGGGTCCTGTGAAGCGCCTACAACTGATAAGAACTCTAAGTTCATTAAAATGCTCAGCACTTAGAGAGCACTTCGTGTTGCCCAACCTTGCCTACTCTCCCAGTAGGAGGAGTGAAACAGCTGTGTCATTTAAGAGGCCTACGGTGGCCAGACATAGCTGGCCTGATTTTCAGAGTGTATAAGTGCCTGCAGTACCTGCCTGTTTCAGCTGGAGTTCTCAACATTTCTTTACCCATTTGGGTTGCCAGCCATGTTACCGAGCCACTGAAGGTGGGAAGATCTCCTTCCTTCTACACTTCCTTGCCTGCTTCCCCTTCCAAACAGCACTGGGAGCACACTTCCTGCATGAACTGCAAAGATCCCAGCTCTGTTAAATGCCTCCCAGGTACCTGCGGAGATGCTGTTTAAACGTGTCCATGCTAATCCTTGAGAAATTGCTGCAGCTGTTCTGCTGTAGATTCACAGACTTCTGGCCGTGCCTTGGAGAAGATGCTGTGGTCTGGCTCAGACGGTTGTTTTACCCCTGCCGGACTCGCAGAGGTTTGTGGCTTTAGGACTGGGTTTGCAGCTACAGGTTTCAAGGTGGATGCCTCAGACAGTTTAGTGCCTAATCCTGCAAGGTGCTGAATGCTGCGGTTTGTATCCTGGTATACCTTTAAATATACGATAATTCTTGGGCTACTCCCATGCTTAAAGTTAGGCACAAAGCTAAAGTGCTCTTCTGGACTGGGTCCAGACTAAATCAGCATCTGGCAGGATCAGTGCCTTAGCCATCTGCTCTTTCTCATGGAGACTTTCCAGCTCTAAACGTAATCTAAAACAGAGCTCTGAAAACATGGAGGTTGGGCTGGGAAGGAGAAAATCAGTGTTCACATTTCATTCCTGAGTTTTCCCCTTGCTGGAAGATATTTATAAATTGGATTTATTTAGATGGCTTAGTGCCCCTTAAGCTCTGGTTTTAATGTACTCTTTATGAATTTTAGATCCTAGGTAAAAGCAACCACCTACAAAGTGCTAATTACTTGTAAAAAATGGAGGTCAGTGACATGTACCTACAAAGTTTATTCCTTTTCTAAGACTTTCTGGTTGCTGCACAGACTGACATGAGTTTTGCGGCTCTCATGGCTACTGTTTCTCTCCATATATACAGTCTGTCTAAATATATCATCTGGTGGCCAAGAGCTTAGTTTATGTCTGGTGATCAGTCTTAAAGTTATGTTAGTCCCCATATAAAAGTGAAGAGTTTCACAATTGCTGTGACTCAAAAAATATCTGTTCGTTGCTGAATTGTCCCATATGCTGGGATAGTGAGACACCTCAACAACACAAAATTAGAAACATTTTTCTTTATTTTATGCATATGCACACCACTCTCATTTCCTCTTTTACCAACTTTGCTGCAGCAAATATGCAGCCGGGTGAAATTTTAGCCTGCCAGTGGACTTAAGATGGGATTTGGCTGCAGTATCTGAATGAGGTGTTTCAGGAGTGCCACGGAGCTCCTGGACCCAGCAGGGCACTCCAAACATCCTCGGTCTGCACTGGTGCATGATTAGGGACTTCCTAGCTTTCCCCTATCACCTAATTTCCCTAGAATGAAAAGGTGCAGCAATCTCCACGTACAGCAAGCAGAGGAGAAATAGTGCTCCACTCCCACAGAGGACACCGAAGCACCTAGCCACAGGTCAGTCCGGATATCACCGTGTGCCTGAGTCTCCTGCCCGTAAAACACGGTGGACGCTAGAATGCTAGGAGAAGGGAGGCACAACTGCTTTGTGGAAGTGAGGACCATGAGGGAACCTCAGTACAAGGATGCCACACAGTCCTCAAGGGGACTCTTCTTGTTCCCTGAGAGCTCTGCTGCTGCTCTCACCTTGAGTACCGCAAACAGCCCTGAGGCTGCTCCTGCACAGCCATCTCTGCTCTTTCTGTAGACTCCAGGCATCCTGAAAGGTTCATTTTTCAGACATGTCCAAACACTCAGCCTACAACCCTTCTACTTAAGCTTTTACATAAAAGTTTCATAAAAATACTTCTTTACAAGTTACATAATTTTACAATTTATAGTGTTTCATTATTTTCATCTCCTGCTGATCCACTGGTTGAAAACAAATTCTGAGGTGTTTCCTAATTATTTTTATGTCCTGATTAAGATTTACTCAAATTAATAAAACTAGATTTTATGAATCTCAGGTTTCAGCACTTCGTCTCGCTGCTTACATTAGCAGACAGTTCCTCTCCTTCCCCCTTTCTGAAGTCCAAGGCTATCTGTGTTAAGTGGAGTCTTTAGATAATAGACTATAATTCAAAAAAAGACACTGAAGAAAAGTCATAGCCTTCAGACTTTTCCTTGTGTTTTATCAGTCTTTATTCCCACCAGAAATGGAATAGACAGGAAACAGTCCCATCCATTCCCACCATGTCCTAGCAAGTAATTCATCTGCATTGACTAGCCAGATGAAATAATAAAGATGTTGGAGTCTGACCGAGCGTGGCTTTTATTGACTGTGTTATGAAGCTGGGATTAGTTGAGATTGGTTATTTTTCCTGTGTGATTTGAGCCTGTCCAATGATAGCTGGAGTCTCAGAGCAGAAGGTGGAATTTACCCAGTCTCTAAGATTTCTTAGCATCCCTAGAGTTCACCCTCGAAGAACTGTAGCAATACATGCTGGCTCAGCGACATATGAAAAAATGCATTAACTTTTTAGAGCTGCTAAGAATCTGGGAACAAACCCCCAGAAATTACCAGATCCAGAATCCTGCTCAAAAGCTGGCTGGCACAGCAGCAAGCAAGGATTTTTCCAGCAGACCACTGACGCTTTAGACATCTATTTGACAAAAGTGGCATGTAGAATTGAGGTCTCTTGTCATTCTCGTCATAATGATTATTCCATTATTATTCCACAGATAGAGAAGTGAATTTCACCCCCTCCTGTCTTCTAAAGGCTGAGTCTCATTCCTAACGAAAAGCATGTGATTATCGTTAACATTATGATGTACTTCACTGAAGATTTGGTCAAATAGTGGTTGAGGCAACTGCATCATGCTAGTTTAATTTTCCCGGTGGTTTTGAGACAATATTGAACTTTTCACTTTGTGATTTAAACTACCGTGTAGCTACCTCTGAAGATTGCTTTTTTGGCACCAGGTGAAACACCCATGATTGCATGAATTGCCTGAATTTCCTCTTCAAGTTGCAAAGAGCTAGGTCGCTATTTTATTTTCTTTCCTGTTAGAAAACTGAACATACTGGTCTGAGCTTGGGAGAACAGGACACAGCAGAAAAGAATAGCAAGATCCATACATAATTCAGTCCTCATTGGGAGTCGCTTTTCATCTCTTTTCTCCTTTTCATGTATATATGAGAGATTGGCCTGGCCATGTGGATGTTTCTGGAATGAAACTCATACATCTCTTTTGCTGGTGAAATTCATAACCACTCAAGAAAATTGACCCCAAAATGCCGGGTTTAAATGTCCTGAAGGAACAAAAAGACTACATTAGAATAGTGGGATGTGTTTGGTGAAAAGTATGTGAGCAAGTCAGTAAAGCTGTTTAAATGTGTCATCCTGTGTGGGTGCCCATTTCAGTGAGCTCCCAGAAGCCTTGTCACGTTAGTCTCTGGCAGGGGAAGGTGAACAGTCACGCAGCTGGGTTTCTGAACAAAGCATCCACTCTCTGGGAGACTAGCCCAGATGTTTCAGGCACTACCCAAGCACAGGAGCA
The DNA here is from genome assembly GCA_008921705.1 of Burhinus oedicnemus. Lineage (NCBI taxonomy): Eukaryota > Metazoa > Chordata > Aves > Charadriiformes > Burhinidae > Burhinus > Burhinus oedicnemus. The sequence goes on along the minus strand of VFFE01007105.1, from coordinate 456,505 downwards.
CATGGACTACTACACCGTCCTTGGCAGGTCTTCTTAAGAGAGCCTGGATAGCAGCAGGGACACACAAAATGGCCCGCTGTCTTCCCTGCCCTCTTAAATTCATTAGCTGCCATCACTGGGTGCGAGGAAGAAGCACTGGGGTGGTAATGGCTCATGACTAGCCAGCACCTACCCACCTGCCCTAGAGCCAGAGAGTGATCAGTCCATCCATACTAGAAATGTATACCAGTTCCTCCAGAGGCACCTCAGACCTCCAGTTCTGCCCAGTTTCCTGCCCTGTCCAGCACCTTTCCTGACCACACGGTACTACCATCAGCTCTGCCACACTCCGTGAGGAAGGCAATGATTGTTCTCGTTTTACAGGGAGAGAAAAGCCCACTGCCAGAGATGAGAGCAAACCCTAGAAGTTCTCAGTCAACTCACAGACTTCTCTTATCACTTGTCCTCAGTCCATCCTTTAGCATGTTTTGAATGAATGAACTAAGATTATGGATCAGAATTGTCAGGCTATAAAAATAAGTGTTATTCTGTGCCATTCAAGTAGATGGATTGGGAGCTAGCTGAATATTTTCTTTGCAGGGTCTCTGGTGACGTTCCTATAATTTCATCTCCCTCTAGCCACCTCCACCCCAGCTCTGCCAGAGTTAGACAGCTGAGAAGTTTTCCACCCACTTTTTCTACTCCTCATCCTCGCCCACATACAGCTAACGAAGTGAAAGAGAGAAGGATTGTTAACTAAAGCTGTTGGAGGGAGGGATTAGACAAAGGAAAGAGAAAGCAGGGAATAACATATATTAATTCACGCTGGCTCCAGCTTAAAAAAAGGTCTTGCTGCTCTGTCCTTACTACAAGATGTCTTAAAACACTCATGGTATACGGCTGTGGAATGTTACTTGGCTGCTTCTAAAATAGCTTGTTTTTATCAGTGCAGGAACATTACAGTGCAAGACATATGGACTTTATTGAACTATTCCATTACGGCTTTTCCCAGCAGCAATGTCTATTTACTTGTCATAGTTGTTCTTCAGAGATCAGTCATTTTACTTCTTTTCTTAGTGAGTTTTAAACTTAGTTTATTCTTTTATAGTAATTATTTATTAGCTAATAATCCCTTCCTTGGGCTCGCAGTATTGGGTGGCCTTTAGGTTAAGTAATAGGAAATGGAGCCCTTTACTTCCAAATTCAACACAGGCAATCAAAACTGGTCCGAAGGATGTTTGGTGTTTGGTATGCAGTGAACTCACAGGATCTCAGTCCAGCTCCCACTAGGAAGATGTCTAGACGTTACATGCCAATAATTTGTTATTAATTACCATTGGTTCCAGCACAGACTGCACAGAAGCTAAGGACTGAACACCCACACAGTTTGTGCTACCGCTTGTGGCTGGAGCACATTGGCAAGGGTTAACGTGTCATTTACTCTGAACTGCTCTTGACTAGGACATCCCGTGGAAGGTAAACTAAAAAGTGCAAACTTCCAGGCTGTAAATAGTTCACGAATAGTAATTTCACTGAAGAGACAGAACGTTTCAAGGCAATTGCAGATTTCACATCAGCATCATTATTTCGGCTTAGCAGAAAGTACGGTGCTGTGTCTGGGAGCAGTTTTCTGAGTAAATGGCAAGAGGAACAGCTTTGCTGTGAGCCTTGCTTTGAGTAAGAGGTCAGACAGCAGGCCACCAGCGGTCCCGTGCTGCTCAGGTCTTTCTGTGATTTCATGAGTCTAGATGTGGGAAATGCCAACATGTCTCAAACTTTTCTATCCTGGCTCTGATTCCAGGAATGGAAAATACTTTGCCAGGTGCATGGACTAAGCACACAAAGTAGATTATCCCCTCGGAATTTTTTCCACTGTATACTAAAGGTCCCCAAATGCTGGGACTGTGCCACTCCACTGAGAGAGAAGTCTGCTAACAGTTTTCACTGTTAATAATAGGAAAAGATTCCTATGTTCGGTTGCTCGAGTTCAAACCGTTTTCTCATTCAACTTCTTTTTGCAGATTTTCCTTGAAATGGTTGCATTGAAAGCATAGGGATGGCATTTAGAAGAACAAAATCCTGATCCCTACCTGCCACTGTGACCAAGGATAGATGAATTTCAAATTTGCAAGTCTGTTCAATTTGGGTTGCCTACAGTAATAGGTGATGAACAACTGCCAAAACATCAGCATTGTGGGGTTTAACATCTGGGTTAATAGAGATTACTTTCAAGGGGATCGCCTTGATTGATTTCAATGGGATATCCGTGATCTACAGATACCTCAAAAAGCAGATACCACTGCAGGCTTCCTAGATGTTTCTTTCAGGTTTCTTTTGGTAAAAGACAAAACTATGTGGTCTTATAGAGGGAAGGAGGATTTGGATGCCCTCTGGTATAGCATGCTAGTGTTCCAAAGCATGACTCTGTTGAGGACTAAAACAGGATTAGGTTAGTTTGGCAACTGAGAACTTTGTTTAAGATGCTGGAAAGATAATTGGACTGCCAATCTGAGGGATTTACCTGGGAGCACAGAGCTAGAGTGAAAAGCTGATGAGTAATGATTTCAAGGGATTCATCTTATTACAAGAAAATCCACTCAAAATCCATCATTTCCAGCTCTGGAATCACATATATTTCTCTGCTGGATGCTGGTGGCTTAAAAGTCACATTTTGGAGGACTTTGGGAGGTGCTAGTCCTAAGACAAGACCGTGAAGTGCATTCTCTCTTGTGCTCAGGTGTGTAGCAAACTGGTATCCAAGTGCATGAAAGTGATTTTGAGCATACAAACAAGAAAATTACTTTCTCTCTTTTCCTCAGTAAATTTTTCCCAAGAATTTGTCCTCAGATTTTTTCCCACCATCATCTTAACATCTTTTTCACCTTCACATCTAGACATAAATCTGAGGTCTCGGTAGAGCTATTTGCTCTTCTTTTTTCCCCACTACCATGTCAGACTTTTCTTGAGTTATGTAGCTAGAGACATCGGCATCTGCGTGTGTTCATGAGCGTATGTCTGCGTTTACCTCTGGGCCACCAAATGCAGCTTGAGGCATTGCATCAGTTTGTAGAAGAGTCACAGTGTCACCCCTAACACTTTGGACATATTCCAAAATGGATAATGATATTCCTCTTTACGATTTTAACTGGGTCTACAGTACTATCCGCATCTTCCCATCTAGAGCTGTCACTTAGCAAGACTAATAGCTGTTAAATAGCTGTCCAAATTTATCCCCTTCTGTCCTCAGCACGTACATTCATATTGCCTTTTTCTATTCCCAAATACAAAATTCTAAGATCCAGTAATCATGAGAAGAAAGATCTTGGTCCTGATTCAGCAGTAAATCAAAAGGCAGTGTCTACTGCTTGAAGTCAGGGGTAGTGCTCTGAACACGTGCTTGTTAATAACCTGTGGCATTAGGCCCACTGCTACAGGAATACAAAAAGGAGGAGGAGCAGACTGCTTCTCTGGGTGATTTTATATCCAAGTTAGAGCTATTTTCACATCATAAATAAATCAGAACTGCACAGCTCTTTCTTTGGTGGACACCAGAGGGAGCTGGGTTTGCTGGTCTCCTGTTTTCACCCCTAAAATTGGTTTGTCCCTATTCTTAGTTAATTTCTGTGTTCGGTGCCCATGAAAAGTAGATACTTTTCCACTTACCCATTATTCTGCTGAAAATGTTCCCCATTTGAATGTAAAACGTGCATGGGATCAAAACCTTTGAAACTCATTTCCCTACAGGATTTAAAGTGCCAAAGCTCAGACAATCTTAAATAACTCTCTGAAAATACATCCCGCACAGCTATAGACACATTCATGGTGCAGCTTTATGAGGAGCAGAGGAATGTCTTGTGTGAGTTTAGTTTAGGATATTAAAAAGAAAGTCCAGAGATGCTTTTGTGCACTTCAAAGCGCTCTCTGGAGATAAGGACAAAGGGCCAGAGGGTGTTATAAATTTTGATTCTCAAAGTCCTTAGAGGGGATGGCAAAGAAAGTGATATTTGTTCCAAATGTGAGGGCTCAGAGTTCCTCAGGTGAATGGCTGCAGGGGAAGCAAAGTAATCTTGCAAGAACATCTCTGTCTTGGTGGGTTAGACCCTGTTTTCTTGCTAACAGCCCCAAGGAAGTATTAGAAATAATTAAAGCCATGACCTGTGGGTAGTCTTCCATGAGCATGTGATGCTGTATCACAACAGGGACAGGGGAGTGCCATATAGCTGGCTCCTCATTAAGAAGGCCCCATACAGAAGCAGGAGCTTGGGATGTTTAAGGAACTCAAGTTCCTAAGGATGTGTTTGAGTTCAGCCCCATGAGTAACTGAACCGCTTCCTTTTTCTACGTGGGGAATCTCAGGACAAGTGTTCCTTCCTCCTCCTTCATGATCCTCCCTTTCTTTCTCCTTTTGCGAAGTGTCTTAGCACAGGCAGCTTCTCCAGAGCTTCCTCACTTACCGCGCAAGTTCTGGTAAGGCTCTGAGGAAGGGTTATGGAATCAAGGGGCTTCCAAGCACAATTTATAAGAGTGAGCTGGGACCCAAAGGGGCCACATCCCTCCCTCCCTCCCTTCTCTAGGGTTATAGCAAAATAAAATCCTGCAATATTCTTTATACCACATCCATACGAATGACTTGCTTCCCATGCAAATGTGGGTGTCCTGTTATTCACAGAAACCGTAACTGAAAAGTAGGAAGGAAAATAGGTAGATGTGGGGCTTCATTTCCAGTGTCTTAGATGAATCTTCCAGGTCCTTCACTTTAGCTTTTTGCTGATGTTGTCACACAAAGACCTTGACAGTCTGTCAAAGAGGAACCTTGTTTTTCACGGGGGAACAGGAAGAAAAGAAGGGGAAGGTTTAGGAATGAGGAGGGAAGAGAATTAACTGGGCTGAGGTGATGTGAGGTGAGAGACCAAAAACCAAATAGAAGCACTTGTCTGTTTGTGAGCTTCGCTCATTACTAGGAACTCCTCTGTTAACTGTTTTTCTACCATAAAACATATCCACTACTCTCAAGTCTCTCTGCTAAGCCTACACTACACTCAAAGCCTTTACTTCTTCTCTCCTTGCCTGGCAGATTGTGAGCACCCTAACTATGGAAAACAGCAGTGCATCAGGAATCTATTACTGTGTGGCTTCAAACAAGATTGGTGAAGAAGAGAGGAGCATTGAGTACTACGTCTCAGGTAAACAACACAAGAGACGCTACCCAAAAACTAGATGCTGATGATCTGATTTACCTTCAAGTTTTATATAGCTGGTGAGTGCTTCTTAAAACTTATGGGAATCCCTGCACGTTGTGTTTTCAGAGCACTCCCAGTCACACAGTCCCAGGCTCTTCACCACATGCAAGGCTGGGCTCTGCGTCAGTGCCCAGCTGAGTTTGACATGTCCAGCATCAGACCTGATACCCCTTTGCCCTTTTCAAGCTGCAGATGCAGGCCCTGAGTCTAGCTGCCCGTGTCTTAAAGCAACACTCATGACATTTGAGCGCTGTCCTCATGAAACCTCTAGCAAAAGATAAGTTCTTTGTAGTCTTCCAAAGGCCCGAAGCCTCTCCCTGAGTCAGGAGAAGGGTTGGTCTCCAATTAAGTCAGCAGACATAGCTAAGGTGAGCAAGGCCAATATTCAGACCTAATCCAGAGCTGATATCACAGGGAGTTGTTGTGACATTGGATCCCTGCCTGAGCAATTAGCCTTTCCAGTGCCCTTCAAGGAGGGAGGAGGTGGACATGCTATTTCTCCAAAGAACACAAATCCAAACAAATATCTGCTTAACCTTTCAACACAGAAATTCTTTAGTAGTGAGATCAAGACCTACATAATGCTTTTAGGAGAGATGGGAGTTTAAAAAAAGAGAAGAGTCCAGGGACAGCCTTGTTCAAGTGCTTAACCAGAACAAACTGAATCATTTCTGTGCTCACTTTCTGGATGAGTGGATGTTGGCTGGTAGAATTTGCATCAAAATAACAATTTTTAGAACAAAGAGTGCAGAAGTGTCCTGGAAGGTAAATGTCTGATTCTGACTACTTGGCTTCTTCCCCATGAAGCAAGTTCCAAGGGCAAAACTCGCTCGTGGCAGTGCTCTGCACTCCTCTGCCTCTCTTGTGTCCTGTATTGTTTGACTCCACCACTCTAAAGTAATTCTGCACATTTCAAATCAGGCTAACCAAAAAAAGGCTTGTTACCATTCTTGTTACACGGAAGCGCTAATAGGAAAAATGTTATCCAACGATAATGAAGCTGGTGCCATATGGGGGAAAGATTTCACCTCCATTTACAGCTTCTTTGTACTACCCCAATGCCTTATGGAGGCAGAAGAGGGTTTAAGTCTCCAAAAGATATTTTCCAAAGCCCTAACTCTTACTTACTTAGGAAAAAGCCCTTCAAGGTGCAATTTTGGAAGATACAGCTCAAACCTAAGAGGTCCTCAAGACGTTTGAGCAACCTGGTCTAGTGGGAGGTGTCCCGGCCCATGGCAGGGGGATTGGAATGAGGTGATCTTTAAGGTCGCTTCCAACCCAACCCATTCTATGATTCTATGTCCAAGGCAGGCTGAAGACCAACTATTAATTTTACACTTCACCACTTCCGAGTGTTGACTCTTCATCTGGGTTTGTTTCTGCTCTGAAACCTGCCAGCTATTATGTTTGGATGGGTTACTCAAAGCCGTACGTTCCCAAGCTATTCACAGTACTTTGTAATACTCGGTGACTAAAACCAATGCTGCAGCAACTAAATAAGTAACTAGCATAAGGTCAGATTCAAAGGGCTACATCAATCCACACGCCTTTCACAACTACGTTTTATTTTAATAATAAAGTTATGTAGGGTTTTTTTCCCCCCATAGTGAGCTACTATTTCAGATTTTTTTATTTTAAGATCAATCTAGCAATGTTTTGAGACACAAATATTTTAATCATGCAATTTTAATTATGAAGGAAATGAATCACTGGACAAAATTACTGACGGCGGTTATGGTGGAAATGTTTCCCTCAAAACAGACCAGGAGGTGAGGAGGGCTTGGCAAGACAGAGATATTCTTGCCTAGGAAGAAAAGACTGTGAGTCTGTGCCATTCTGGGGAACGGGCAGATGCTGAACGAGCACGACTGACTTTTATAAGTGCTGTGTTTAAAAATAGTGGTGTTTATGGATTAGAAATAAATGAAATCTTTCTAAATGTGGCCATCCTGATCCTAAAGTAGGTCATGTTGCAGTGGTAAAATAGCAGCAGAGTGACCTGCTGCTGGGTTCCTTTACATGATGGTCCTCTGCTGAGTAATGCGTATTACTCCAACAAGTGGCCAGGCTGCTGCAAGAGCTGCTGCTGAAGGCCTGTCTCACAGATGAAAAAACCCACCGTCCCCTACTGGGTGCACTTGGAGGAGGTTAAGCGACTGCCAGGTTACTCTCACCAGGAGTTGCCTCCGGTCTCCGTGCTGGAGGGACATTCAAGGACAGTTTGTGAGGTACCAAACGGGGGAAGTCCAAAAGCATGAGGCTCTCAGCAGGCCACTTTACAATTGCTAGGCTGATTAATTTTATGCAGATTGAACCTAAAAGCTGAGATAAAGGTTGAGTTCGAGTCCGAGAGCACATAAGCGATGCGTGGGCCTTTAGGCACATCTAGCAAATGTTTGCTGCTCTTCACGGTGCTCTGTTCTCTGCAAAGCAGCTGCTAGTTGTGGGACTCCACAGTTAATTCAGCAATTTGTTGATTTTAAAGACCTGATGTCCCATTATCTCCTACTGACAAACAAGCTGGTGGATCCTGAGCTGCTTTCAAACATTTTGGCTGAATTAAGCTTAATTAACTTCTCCCTGTTAAGGAATCTGAAGATGCTACAGAGGCTAAACTCTCTTCTTCCCTCAAAAACCTGTTTCGCTAGGTCAGGGTTGAAGCATTTTCTCAGGACATGGCAGAGTGTTGCAGGAAAAGTTCATCAGCTGTCGTCTGAGCTGCACCTCCTTTCTGGGGACATGCCTTACTTCAGCCTGCTGCTTTCATCACCACCACGTTCATTTCAGAAAAATGTACTTATCCCAATGGAATAATGTCAACAGCCATTTTGTTCTTCCACTGCAGAGCCCCCACACAAACTCCCACGGACACCAGAAATAGCACTGGTATCTATTTTTAAATCGTTTCTTTGCCAGCAGAATTCATCTCAGTGAAGGGTCAATAGGGTTTCGAGACCATGCTGAAACCACACCATATAAGGGGTCCAACGAGATGAGAAATCTTATCATCCGCTGACAGCCCTGAAGCCTCTCTGAGCTCTTTCTGCAGATGTCCTGTCAATGTCCCGCTGAAGCTCTCCTCAAGCTGTTCCCGGCAGCAGAAAGTCCCATAGCAATGCAGTAGCAGTGTTACCCATCATGCCCTGGCCTAACTCTTCCTCCAGCATTTTTCTTTTGTGTAAATCCTTTTTACCATTTCTTGCTGAAACAAAATCTATCTCCTGCCTATCTTGCCTACCACAGTTTTGACACCAGTGCTCCCACTTAAGTCAGATGACTATTTTGTCACGGGCAGAGGCAATGCGGTGAGCCATGAGATGCTCAGAACTGCCTCACGTCATTGCCCACCACTGGTTATGCACCCAAGGACACTCAAGGCAGACTGCAGCCTTCCTAGTGCAGTGAAAAGCTGACCTGATGTCTCCTGGAGGTATTCTCTGCCATGAACAAATATTATTTACTTTCTAATCTCTGGTCTGCACCTTGGAAAGGGCAACTCTATATTACTGTAGGTCCACAGTAAATCAAATTCTAGCCTTTGTATGATTGTACTACCTACACCAAAATGGGATCCCACCCATATGAAACCTCTGAATGTTCTTGGAATATAAATGAGTTATCATAAGAATAACAAATAATAACAAAAGTTCTTTTTGAAGGGCTTATCTGACGGCAAAAACAACTCAGAAAAATGGAGTTAAAGATTTCTACCAGAAAGAAAATATTATATTTCAAACATGAGATAAAAATCTGCTATCAGATACTGCAACAATGTATGAACTGGGCCATTCTACAACTGCTTGCCACTCAATTTGCTTATTCCTGACATGTTTACAGGATTTATTAATAGCTCTGCGCTGTTTCAGATGGTAGGGCTCACCCTTTCTTTTTCTCACTCTCCCTACATACATATGCCTGATGGCAACCCCCCCACCCTGACAGGCACAGGGATGGAATTTGGGAAAGAGCAGAAGTTTTGAATTACACAGATTATTGTGCAAAGCACAGGAAATTAAAACCAATTAATTCCTTGTAAATACAAATGGAGCCAGACTTTCTTTTGATTTATGCTGACTTTTTACCTTCCCCCAATGGCTCATTTCCCTATTTTGCCATGGAATCCCGCACAGTCGAGAGTGAAATTCGCGGCTACTACACTGTAATACAATACAAAAGACAAATGTTTGGTGACTGCTGATAAAAGAGAAAAGGCCCCATGGTGCATTCTTTTAGCCAACTTATTAGGAGTCTTATAAAACACTGTATCTGTTCAGAGAGAGGAAGTTAATCACTGCTCAGCTTCAAGATTGTGTAAGCAAAGTAGTCTAAGAGATGAACTGACTTATAATGTGCTCTCAAAGCTGCGTTACTCCCCAGATAATCCAGGTAGGAGGAGAAAAGAGAGAGGAGAGCAAGAGAGACTTTTTTTTTCTCTCTTTTTCCTTCCACTGTAATGAAAATCAATGAATATTCTATTGGAGCTGAAAGAGCTTCTTGAAAGGCTAACAAGATGGAAGAGAATAGCACAGGTTCCAGCTAAAAATATTCAAAATGCTAAATAAAAAATGTCAGTAGAAGAAATGATAAGAAAAACAAGCCAGGCCTCTGCTCCCAGAATATTAAGTTGGTAGAAAAAGCCCTGCGCTGGTGAAGTCCAGCAGCAAGGTGAAACTATCGAGCATCTTTCACAATTTAGGGCTTGGAAATTTGCACATCAAATTAATTAGGGATTTGCACCAAAATGTCAGAGATCTCTGGGCGCTCCAGCCCACGCTGTCACTGCCATACACAAGCCAGTGCCTTACCCCAAGAGATGCAGTATTTATTTCCCCTGGGGGGGGCTTTCTCCCACAGCCATTCAGGGAAACTCACCCTGCGAAACAAACAGGGCTGCAAGTTGTCAGAAGAAATTCTCCTGAAGAAAAGGCTTCCTGAGAGGCAGAAGCATGGGCAGACAGGGCTGCCAGCCTAACCACGTAAAGCCAAGGTTTAGCTCGCCCTGCAGATCGCAGGGGTTCACTGTGTTTCACCCCAGCTGATGTGACCAAATTCCTACCTTATCACTTTACCTGGAATCCCTTTCTACTTCCACTGAGACCCAGCACCTAGGATAATTCAGGGTAGAGGGGATCTCAGGAGATCTCCCAGACCACTGAGCTTACTAAGAACTGAGTCTAATCAAAGATCCACCTAGCTTAGTACCATAACTCTTGTTGGAGCAAACAGCAAATGCTCAGAAGAGAAACTAAGAAAAAGGCAAGTAAAGAGGGCACTTTTTCCCTGTTGGTTTGATAGATTCAGGAGAGGTGCTGCTCGTGCCACATCCCACTGTTTTCACTGGACCTTAATTCTTCCTGTTTAGAGAAGTTCTGCTGGCCTCAGACTTTCCCCCCGTTTTGATAAGCATCGTCTTGACATGTTGGAACCACAGGACATCAGATGTGAAGAACAGATGTATTACCCAAGTCAGTTTGAGTGTACAGCTAGCACTAAGCAAGAAAGAGAGCAACCGAGCCTAACAAAACACTGCAGAAAGTAAACTGAAATTTCATGAAAAGGAAAGAAAAGAAAAATAACAATTTCCACAGCTGTGGCCTGAGGGGTCTCTCCTCTTTTTGGATCTGTTGTAAAACATTTCTGGTGCCAGTCTTTAAAAACCATGAAGCAAAGTTTATTGGTTCTATTCCAGATGACTTGTGAAGAAGAGAGACTTTTAATCATATCTGAAAGCTCCTTCAGGGCTCTGTATTTTATATAATATACCGTTTATTATAAGGCAGATTGGTGATTTCAACAGCCTCACTATTTACGCTTAACTATAGATTCAGCAGAACTTTTTGCAAGAGTTTGCAGTGAGAGCCCCTGGCCAAATTCCAGCTTCCCTGTGGAATTTGTCAGATTGCAAGTGCCATGTGTACTTGCTCCCCTTTAACTTCTGTCCTTCTCAAAGTACCATCCATTTCATCCTACCTCGAGAAAGCATCTTACTAACAGCTTGGTATTGAAGCAATAATCGATCACACTTATTGCAAACAGCATTCATGTTCAGAGCAAGTCCTCCCAAAGTGTCCCATCCCCATTCTATGCCTGGTACAATTTTTAAGGGGTTCCTTGTAACTCTCAGCTGCTTGAAAACCCTGACCTAACAGACAGCAGAATAATTCCAGGTCACTGTGGTCATCCATGCACTTTCATTCAAGTCTGTTGGGTGGATAGATCACTGAAACTAACAGAATAAAAAGGGGAAAGAGTATCTTTCAGACACAATTTAATTGTAGGTCTCTGGTGGCGAATGCAGTAATAGGAATGTGTCTGTAGGCCAAACTCTGGCATTCTACTCAGAAACATTTTTTCTTGTCTTCAAATGGATTCTGTTCGCCACTTCAGGAAAATTGATTTTTTTTTCTTTACTGAAAAGTTACTGAAAATATAGCAAGAAACAGCTTACTCCTTTGTGGATAGATTGGGCTCATGCCTTAAGGTATTACTCTGCTAAATATAAAGGCCTCAAGGACTCAAACATCATTAGATCAGTTAATCCATTCAGTGATCAAGTAAATATCCAGCAAGGCACATGTGATGAAAATAAATATTGGCATAGTTGAAATAAGAGAGAATTGGGAAGATTGTTCAGTGGTGAAGAAAGAGAGTGTTACTTCTGAGAAATGGGAATAGTCTCTATTCTCATGCAATTAGACTTTCAAGCACTGATTGCAGACAGAAAGAGAAGAGCTCATGAACACATTTGTCTACCTGGATAGAAATCTCTCTTGATTAAACTCTCTTAGTCCATTAACTGCTTCTATTTATAAACTTTCAATTCATTACTTGAAAATGGAATGATTAGAATACTGAGGGCCAGACTACCACAGGACAGCCCTGGAACGTGAGAGGCACTTTCTACTCACCTAGTTCACAAGCACCAGCGCCTGTTTGCACATGCAAATGCGGGTCTCATTAAAATTGGCTCCTTCCATTACATCTGGTCTTTGAAATTTGACCATCAAATTGCAACCAGACAGCCAAAGACCTTCTCAGTCGTGACTTCATTGTAAACATGTTTTCTCTTCCTCCTAGATGTGCCATTCGGGTTGCAAACAGACCCACAAGTCACAACCATTGTGGGGAACAATGTCCGGCTGACCTGCCGGGCCTCCAAGTACATCTACAGCCACCTGGCCTGGTTCTACCCCTCCTCAGAGGCGGCTCTCAGTGACTCAGTGATCAAGAAAACTGACAACTATTCCATTTCTTTGACACTGGTCATTACTAACGTCACGAAGGAACAGAGTGGTCTCTACAAGTGCAGAGCCCAGAACCAGCACAACAGCACTGACACGCTAGAACAGCACACTCAGCTCCTCGTCAGAGGTAGGTCCCACCAACGGCAAACGGCAGCGGGATGTGCAGGAGCAGAATGCTGGGCATCTGCTGCTCCCTTTGAAGCCTTTCAAAGCAGAAGGTGCCCAGCATTTCTTAGGGATTATCCTAATATAGACTTTGTGCTCTGGTTTGGGGTTTTTTTTCACATTACCGTATGTGGATTGACACCTATTACTCATCCAGCCACTGCTGGGTTTGTGTAACATATTTGCCGTACACGTAAAGGTGATTTCAGTTGCGTTTTCAGCTCCTAACTCCGTGCTGGGTGCAGATACAGTATTGACCGAGGAGAAAAGGCATCACCCACCGTATTACTGACAGCACAACTCTATCACTTGGGACTGTCACCCCAGATCTATGTGACTTTGGTAGAAGACTCCACCCACTTACCGCCGCCAGGATGGTATAGATCCCTAAATAGATTTGGACCCAGCAGATGTAATCACAAATGTCACTGGTCAAGCATATAATCAAGTGACATGTACCATTTATTCTCCGTAAGCGGGATGCACTTCGTTTTAATAACAGTATTTTCTTACTTATACCCAACCCTCCTACTCTTTTCTTTTATTTTCATAAAAATAGTAACACTATAGATCCTGAAGCCTGGTTTCTTTGGCTATGTGAATATAAAGGGCAGGACACTTCTTCCGGTAGAAACTCCCTGAAAATTAGTGAAGTTTCTCCTGCTTCATAGTGAAGAAAGGGAGTGATGAGCTCTAAGCCTTCTCAGAAGAAAAAGTGCTGCTGGAACGGGTGAATTTATTAAATACCTTCCAATGGTGAAGAAAAACCCAAAGCACAAAAATGGAGTAGAACTGAAATAAACAGCAGCAAGCCAGGGTGCAGAAGACAGACTCCTTCAGAAGCCAAATTAGTGATTTTCAAATTGGCTTCTCCACTTACATTAATGGCTAATGAGACACCAAGGGGACAGCTATGCTGCCATAAGCACTTGTCACTTAGGTAAAAACCAGGCTGTGCAGTGCTGGCTTCATCCTTGTTTAAGTGAAGGAGCACGTTTCCCATGCGGACTCCTACCCCGTGCGGCCAGCACCACTCTCAGAGCCCCTTCTCCCTCCCCACGGGCACGCACACAAGGAGAAAATGCTCACCCACGCCACAGCTGTGGCTACACGGCTCTGCTACCTGAGGGGGAGGTGATTTATTTTAAGAAATGGCATGAGCACCTGCCTCTTCCTGCAGTGCGGAGGAAGGGAAGGAATCTCACCCCGGTATTACAGAGTGCTAGCGGTTTGGCTTGTCCCCACAGCTGGTTCTGGAGCCACCCGTCAGCATCATCTGACACAGCGGCACTGGGCTTTCTCCACACTCTGCATTCAGGCAATTCACTTTTCCCTCTCCTGGCAGATATTTTTATTCGTTTAGTCAAATTTCCACCTACACAGACACCTACACATGATGGCTATGCAAAAAACACAGCTAAACTGAGAATATATCCATAGACAACTGGAACCTTAATCACATTCTTCTGAGAATTACTGGGGTCTGCTATTTGTCTGGCACGTGTCAGAGAGACAATTCTGGAGAACAAGCATGGAAATGTCCCTCCAAACCCGCCTTCCTTCCCCAACACAAACAAGGTCTTTTGAATGTACTAGCACCCATCAGCTGCTGTCCTTTTTGCAGGTTTTATGGGTTTTTTTATGCTGTGCTTGTGATTTTATTCATTGCTTTCCCGTACCTTTATAAATGAACATAAAGTGGAGGTTAACGTGCTTTGTAGTAAGTAGATAACTGCACTCATGATGGAGAACACAAAATCCTTAGAACCGTTTCCTCTTTGCCTCCTCCTTTCTTTCTTTGTATTCATTCTCCATTTGCTCTACCCACTCGCTGTCCTCTGTTTTCTTCAGAGGATGAGAAACTCAAGGAGGTTCAAGCTGAAGCCGAATCTAAGCTTAGTCAGTTTGAAAATAAGCCAAATAAACTCAACCTCTCCTCCCATAATCTTTTGGGGGATTTTTGCTACCACTCATCAACCAAATCTTTGCCACTTCCAGCCCACAGAGGCCATGCAGGTGGGCAAAGGAGAGAAGATGGCAGAGCTGAAGCAGGTGCCTTCTGAAACCTTACTGTGTACTGTTCTCCTTTGTGACTGTAGCAAAGGCAGCGCCATACGTGATACAAAACCTCACGGATCTGGAGGTTAACATCAGCGGCAAGATCATTCTGGAGTGTAAAGTCAGTGGAACGCCAGAACCTCAGATTACGTGGAGGAAGAACGGCTACCCCATTTCAGCGGCATCAGGTGAGCGCACTTGCTTCTCGAGCGTGCTGCGGTATTGTACGTAACACAGGATAACGGACTTCCAGGTTCACCACAAACACAAGACCTACAACTCCACAGCTCCTGCAAGCACGGCTGAGTCAGGATGGTATACACCACCTCGGAAAACACAGACACAAATCCAAATATACGAGACCACTGCAGTAGTCTCCAACGTGGACTTTGAGGTCAAAGCTGCCAACCGGTTGCAACCCGATGGCTGCTTTATGCAGCTTGCCTTCCGCCTGTGGCAGCGTTAGTGTCTGCAGAGTCAGCCGGATAGTCTGCATACATCAGCATAGCATTAGGACATCAAGGAGTCCGGTGTGCCGCTGTTCAGTGTGCGAGACAACGGCTTGCGGACAAAACTGAGACAGAGTGTACCTGCTTGTCAGGTGGGTCTGAAAACACAAGCCCGAACCGTTCGAGATCCTTGGGGCCTGATCAATACAGTGCAGCAAATTGTGGGCAGTCACCTAACAGTCAGGTCCAGGGCGTGCCATGGCATCTTACGCATCCTTTTTTTATCTCCCACAACATAGGAATGAGAATGTGCTCTCAACTCAAGCGGTTCAGAGCAGTACGGGTACAGTGCTGCCATGGGCAGTGAGCATGGGCTCCCTCAGCTGAGCCTGGAACTCCTTCTCAGCTCTCTGTCCCAAGATCTCCTATAAATTATGGAGAATCTCATGTCAGTAGCTGGTCCTGTGACTTTAATTTTGCATCTTGGACTAGGTAGGAAATCTAGGATCATCCATAATTCAGATCAGACTCTCCTGAAACTCTTTATAGCTACTGAAATTTTATAAATAATTCTAGAAGGACAAGCATGTAACTCATCCAACCAATGGAAACATAAATAAAATATTTGGAAAAAACACCTCAGGGTAAATATTTCAGCACAATGCACGGCAAGTTATGTGCAGTACTCTTGTTAACAACAACAGGATTCATAGGCAGAACACCCAGAAACTCAAAATGTCCTTCTCTTGGATTCAAAGCCTGACCTGTTTCCCTATTTCTGCCCCAAACATATCCTTAGTGAAACAGATGAGCTCTTAGTTTTGTGCCACACATCAGGAAGCATTAAATGTGGAAAATTAATCAGGAAAATTAAATGTAGAAGAGCCTCACATATGTCATACCTAGGCAATCCACCTTTTCCCACTCCACCTCTAGTCCCCGGCTGCCTGTGAATCCAGGATTGCCCCATGCAGTGGTATTTCCAGGGATGTGCACAACCTGATTTCCATGTTCCACATGTTGGAACTCCCATCACTTCCCACAGCCTCCAAGACATCAGCTTTCTCCAATAATTTCACTGACTTTCCTTTTTTTCCAGTGTATCTTATTGCTATCAGAAAAGCGATCTTCCCATCACTACGCTAACTTCCATAGAAGTTTTCTCAGGCTCTGTCTGCTCATAATAAATTAACATTTGCTGTTGGTTCAATGATCCCCAAGCAATTTACACACGTATTAAGGAGAAAAAAAAAGTCAGAGTAAGGTTGTTGCCAGACCACAATGAGGAGCACGGTATTTAAATGCCTCCTAACAACAGGCCTGCATGGATGGGAGCTGACTTTCAGTTCTCTGTCTCCTAAAAGCATTTGTAGGCAGGTAGGTTATTGTCATAATATTAATCGAAATCCCTTACAACAGGAATTTCCATGGAAAACAATACCCTGGTCATTGAGCGAGTGAAAAAGGATGATGAAGGGCTCTACGAATGCAAGGCATCTAACGACATGGGCCAAGACAGCACATCAGCCTTCGTTAAAATACAAGGTGAGTTCCAAGCTAAGGCAAAACACATACATTGTGCTGGACTGATGAGAACTATTGTTTGGTCATGGACTTTGGCTACGTGTAAAATTTGGTTGTACATTTAACCTACAGGTTCCGAGGAGAAATCCAACATTGAAGTTATCATTTTGGTCTGCACTGGTCTAGCCGCTACCCTCTTCTGGCTTCTTCTGACTCTATTCATTCGGAAACTGAGAAAGGTAAGAGACCTTCAATATTGCACAAAGGCTCTGGGATTGGGCTCAGTTTATGTGTAGCATCAGAGTTTAGGGCCAAATGTTCGGGACAGATGGTAGAAAAACTGTGCAAAATGTTCCTATAAAACTTCAGTCCAAGATTTCTGCTGATTGTCTTTTGACTTCTCATGAGATCACTTGCACCTGTGGGATTTCTGCACACTTCCATAGTACCATAAAATCATGGTCTTCCCTCTTTATGAGTCAAACTGACTTGCCAGATTATGAAACTGAAAAAAATCCTACATGTGCTAAAATCAGGGCTTGTCCAGTAAGATTTCTCTGAAACACAGGTATTAAAGACGGCCTTGTTTTAAGAAAGATCCTAGGATGTTTGGTCTAGAAATGAGCTCAAACCACACAGCTTATTTTGTCTCCAAGTCTTGCTATTCTTTCACCTCCCTTTTGTGACTCAAAAAAGTAAAGTTTCAGTAAAGTTCCAAGGAATTTAGGTCTGTTTTCCTAAAACAAACAGCAAATAGAAAAGCAACCACAGCTGTCTGCTCTGAAGCTCACCAAACTACAGTTCTGGTGCTGCATAAAATTCCCTCTCCTATTGCAAATACTGTGATTAAATTCATGTTTTCCTCCTTGACCGCAGTTTAACAGAGTTGTGGGCAACACTGAATTTCCTATTACATTTTACCCCCGTCCAAGTCAGCTCACAGGACCCACCAAATCACAATTTCTCACTTAGGAGCATTAGAAGTAGCAGTTTTCACCAGCTCTCAATCAATTTTAAATTGTAATAAGCAATAGCCATGAAGTGGATAACTATGGAGAATCAAGACTGCAAAACAAAACACAATGAAAATGCCAAAACGCTCCGTAGTGCACCAGGAAGTGGAAGTCATGGAGTTCCCACAGAAAAGCACTGATTTCCTATAACAGATACAGGTAGAAGACGGTGATAGATTTTGAGTCCTCAGGGTGTTTACCAACATTAATCAGTGACTCTTCCCGACACCCATGAGTGGCAGGCACACATAACCATTTATTTCTCAGATATAAAAGAAAGAGGCAGGAAGCTGAACTGATGCATTCATGGTTGAGAATCAATTTCGGAGCTAAGTCTGGAATTCAGGGAACTCCCCAGCCAGCCCTCAGTCTTGTAGATGACAGCTTTCTCCCACTAGAACTGCAGGGTAAATACTGTGAATAATTTCTCCACACCCTGTTTTTAGCCTGATGCCACAGATATTAAAACAGGATACCTGTCAATTATAATGGATCCAGAGGAAATGCCTCTCGACGAGCAGTGTGACCGTCTTCCCTATGACAGCAGTAAATGGGAGTTCCCAAGAGACAGACTGCGGCTGGGTGAGTGGTTTAGGTATTATTACTGTAAAGAATGATGATTTCTAATGCTCCTCAGTTTCAGCGGATCTGTTGTATAACCCAAGAAGCATCCTATCATTTAGTACCAGAAGTGGCAGTAAGTCACGGAATTCAGGATCATTCTTAATGGGGGGTGAAACAAGGGATTTGGTAAGAAAAGCAAAGATGTTGTCTCTCTCAAAATAGGTACCACCTCTCTTTCTTTCTTGGAGAAGTGAAGCCAAACTCCTGACAGGGAAGAAAGGTACCTCCAGGTACAGTCCCTGCCAGAAGCATGGTTTCACACCCACAGAGGAAAAGGGAAAGAGAAGTCAATCTGAAAGGTGACAGTCTTTCAGTGAATTTTGTTGTGAAGAAATCTATCAATTCATCAAATGATCGATTCCTTATCAACCATTTGAACTTGCCTTTGAGTTGTAAAGAGCTATTATGAAAAAATGAACTGAATTTCATTGAGCAGCTTAGCTCACTGGATGACGGAGCAAGAAAATGTAAAAAGCAGGTTGTGTTTGTATAAAGAAACAGTAACATCTGCGTGCAATGATGAGTGCAGAGAATATATCTATATTTGTGTGTCCTCTTGGTGCTTTAGCTGGAAAACATGCAAGAAGGAGGAAGACAGACAAAAATAACAAAAAATGAGATGACGGTGAGACATAGGGTCTAACTAGCAGAACCAAAAAGCCAGACCATGATGCCCAGTGTACTCTGCTGCATTGTGGGTCAGAGCCCTCAGAGCACACTAGGTTTGAAAATTCAAATGAAAGGGAAAATGAAGAAAGATTATCATCTTAAATTCCATTCAGTATAGCTTTTACGTCAAATAAATATCAGTAACTGAAGCGTTAAGGGGTTCTGACTGCCCGAGTGCCTTAGCTGGCTATCTCCGTGACTGTGATTCATGAGAGATCAGGGTTCCACAACTCTACGTTTCACCCAAACTCTGACTTCCCTGGGCTTCAGGACAACTATAGGTAATGTTTTTACCCTTAAGCCATATATATGTATTCAGCCTTACCTTCAGCTGAATACAGATTTATTTATTCTACTCTGTCCTATCACATACTGTATTGCATTAAAGTCATATGGATAAAAATCATACCATTTATATCCATATACTGCAAATATGTGATACAGGCTTCTATTGACTATCGGTCTACGTCTACGTTGTGCCTGGGCACTGGAGTCTCGTATTTCTTGCATAGCTGAGAATGCATGTTTCCCTCTTATCTGATGCAGACTGTCGTAAGTCCCCTTTGGCTCATTCTTGACTCTTGCTTCTCTAGGTAAAACACTGGGTCATGGTGCTTTTGGGAAGGTGGTGGAGGCGTCTGCTTTTGGCATTGATAAATCTTCAACCTGCAAAACAGTTGCCGTAAAAATGCTTAAAGGTACATATCCCTCTGAGATTCTCACAAGACTCCTCAGGGAACCTGCGGGCAATGAGGTTTCCAGTTCTCAGCTCCAAACCAGTCCCAAGTTCATTGTGTTCAGAAGGGAGTGGGTTTGTCATATGGGAGCAATTAGTCGTTATACAGTGGATGTTAACGTGTAGGAAATGACAAGCGGGCTCCATGCTGTGCTGCTGATTAAGTCTTGTATTCCTGGAGGAGGAAGACAGCAGCTTCCAGGTCTGTGGGGTTAGGAGGGAAACAGATTACAGAATGTAATTACATTAGATAGTCTGAAATTGGATCTAAGCCTTCGATCACAGCCCTTCCAGATGTAGAACAGTTCAAGGGGTTGAAAAAAAGCAATGCCAAGGGAGTGAATTAGAGACAACTTGCTTGCAATTATGGAAATTAAGGAAAGCTTTTACCATTCAGTGGTGGGGAAGGGGGCAACTTGGAGACTATTCTTTCATATTATATTTACTTACAAAGCCTCTGCAGACAGCTTATGAATAAATGCATCAGCCAGTACATTCACTACTTGAGTTGGAGGTTTTTAACTGTTCACTTAGGATTTTTTCAAAGGTACAACCAATGCTCACTGGATGGCTTTTCATAGCCCTCATTGCTCTGCATCGCTGCTGCATGACAGTATTAACCCCCGCAATGCCATGATTCAGGAACTTCTCTTCTATCACGGTGTGTGGCTTCTGTTGCTAGTTGCCTCTCCTGATGTTCTGCTACTTCCCATCTCTCTGAAATTTCCAAAACATCAGTTTATCACCTGTCTGGACCTCCTCCAAATCTGGTCTCCCTTCTCTGCGTTGGTCAGTAGATCTTCAGATCATCTTTCCTCCTGCTGTTGTTT
The DNA here is from genome assembly GCA_008921705.1 of Burhinus oedicnemus. Classification (NCBI taxonomy): domain Eukaryota; kingdom Metazoa; phylum Chordata; class Aves; order Charadriiformes; family Burhinidae; genus Burhinus; species Burhinus oedicnemus. The sequence goes on along the minus strand of VFFE01007105.1, from coordinate 435,974 downwards.
CTTCTGTTCCGTGCCCATCTCCAGATCTCGGAAATATCCTAGAAGCCCCTGATCCAGACATACTCCGTTCTCCATCCAAAACTTACTGCCCCGGATAGCTCTGGATTTTCATTCACTTCCACACTGTGCTTCCCAGCTGATCCTCATGTCAACTCTACCTTGCCTGCACATATTCAGCAAACTATTTGATAGTTCCTCCATCATTTTACCCCTTCCTCCCCCAGTGGAGGCGGTAGCCTCCTGCTCTAACCTGTCCCTCCCCAACTAACATGCCCATAATTCATTACTTTCCTGAATAAAGCAGATTCCCTAGTGTGAGCCAATCCATTCAGGGGGGAAAAAAAAAAAAGAAAAAAAAAGGCTCCGGAGATGTCTGCATTACTGTAATTCTAGCATTATCTGTTGTTTCCATGAAGTAGGCTGGTATCAGTTCTAGGTTGAACGTAATGTGCAAGATTATCTGAAACACTTTGGAGGCCATTCTGTTTAGATTTTGCCAGGCATACGTTCCAGCTTATTCCAGGGTAAATCAGGAGTAATACCACCCATGTACACACACACCTACAAACGCTGTTGACTGAAGGCATCTTGGGCTTGGAATAGTTCGTTCTTTATGATGCAATATGGTGAAAGATTTGTTTATGGAGAATTCTACAAACAGATAAAGAGGTTATATTTGTCACACCAAATGATCTGTTATGGAACCGTTTCTTCATATTTAAATCTTCCATAATGCGAAGGCAAAAACAGAGGAAACGGGACACAGCCCTTTTTGTTAAAATACATCATGAAAGTTTTGGAAAGAAGGTAGAGGAAACAAGCCAGCATCTGAACAACGTTCTGGTCTACGAGTGCCTTCCTTAGCTTTGGCAGCAAAAGAGAATGAAAGTACAGTATAACTAGCTAGCCAGTCTTTCATCAAGTGTCAAGTTCATGGTTCACACACAAATATGGCCCCCTCTGCTTTGCTGGAAAGTGTATTTCTTGGGTCCATGAGATCTCACAGGGCTGAGATTTAGTAATGCTGTACATTCTCCAGTACATTTTGGGACCCAACTCACAGATGTGTTGGATTCCTCCATCACCTGCGATGGAGAGTTGCTCAGTACTGTGGAAAAATATATTCTGAGGTATTGTAAAGAAGTACTACTGAACTGCACATCACCATTATAGATGGAGGAGCACGTTCTTCTGTGTGCTATTGTTGCTTGGAGTGGTTCGTTGTTCCTTTGCTAAGCTTGCAAAATTCAGTCCTTGCAAAGGCTCTCTGGTATGTGATTTGGGGGGAGGGTTCTCCTACGGGACAGTAACCCTCTATAACCCATGCTAGAGAAAGGAAGAGTCACCCAAAAGATAAAGTGTTATTCCACTTCATCAGGGTCAACAGACAATGAAACGGATGAATTATAATCTGTTTAAGAGTCTGAAAAGCAAAGATACTGCAAGTAACCTGGGTGGGTTTTGTTTCCTAGTATAAACAGGATCTTGCTGTCCTGTTAAAAATATCCTGTTGTGTAAAGATGATTTTTTTCCTGTTTGTCTTAAGCAGAATGTGCAACTACTAACGAATGCAAGGCTTTAATGTCTGAACTGAAGATCCTCATCCATATAGGACATCATCTGAATGTAGTGAACCTGCTGGGAGCCTGTACCAAAGCCGGAGGTGAGAAGTCCTCATTAAATAAGGAGCAAAGAAGAAACACTTTTCAGATACAAAGGTGTTTGGACGTATGGGTGGTGGAGCCCAAGTCTCATGCACATGCAGTTCATGCAAGCACAAACATTTCTACCTCTCTGCTCATAGGAGAGCTTCTGCTGCTGCAGAATATGGCCACATCTCATCAATGGTTTCTGAACGCCTTCTCCCAGCCAGTGGTGTCACTTCTCTATTTTCTTTTTCTCTGTCCTTTGTAAGCTTGTTTACAAAAGAAATTATGGACTGAAGGGAGGCAGGATCCTTAATTGCAATTAGGCGCCCAATTCCTCCACGTAGGCACTACTGCTCCTTTCAAAGGTTCTTCTCCCTCTTCTTCCCTGCCTTATCAGGAGGAAGCACGAGGCTGAGCATTTAGCTACTTGAGGCCTCCTCCTTTCCCAAGCACGTCACTCCTGCCGGGCAAACGCAGGCATTTTTTGCGTAGTATACAGGAAGCCTGAGGCAGTCCAAAGCTGAATGGAGCAACAGCATGGACTTCCAAGGGACTGAGATGATACAACTGGCTGTACAGCGTACAAAGAATCTGTTGCAAAGTGCAGACTTAAAGGACTCCATAAATCTTAGACTTTTGTCACTAAAACATCCCTTCCCATACTGCCATAGAAAGCATCCTTGTTTGTTACTATACTGTGCTTTAACTTCAGGGTAACGACTCTCAGAGATGCCTCTTTACTGCTTACAATGAACCTTCAAAACAATCCCCAAAGGATAGATTTAGAAGAGCTGCGGACAAAGAAACCAGAGTAAAATAAATGAAGGGGAAAGAGAGAGAGAGATGGTGCACGCATCTGTTGTCATCTGAGACTCCAAAGCTATCATCTTCCCAAAGAACATGTAGTTTTCCAGTCACGGGGGAAAAAAGGAATCTTCGGTGAAGTAGATTTGGTAGGATGCCAGGAAAGAAACCTTCTCTCCAGCAAGATCAAGATACTCCTAGTTTCTCAAGCAGCAGACAGCAACCAGCAACAACAGATACTGCTGTAATCTGGGAGCCATGAACAGGGAACCTGCAGGAATTGTTGTAGCACCGCAGACCCCAAAAGTTTGTATGGGAGGATGGCCAGCTTTAGCTGGAGGGTTTTAAGATGCACAAGCAAGTAGCCTTTGCTTGGGACTGTGAGTAGAGGGGAAGTAACTTTATGAGTGGTGGTGACTCTCCTCTCCTGTCAAGTCAATGAGGTGGCTTAACACAAACAGGTGCCTAAAACATGGCAGCATTACTAAGAGGTCAATAGTTTTTAACCAAGGCACTAATTCAACCACGGTGTTCCAGCTGCATAGTAAGACATATCTCAGTAACTGATCAAATACTGTGATTGTCCAATTTCTGAGGAACTTTTTCTCCTGGGAGCCCCTCAGTTTCCCATTCTCCAGCCTGCTCCATCCTGACTGCCCTCCTGGGTGAAGAGGTAACCCTCACTCTTCCCTGCTAGCTGCCTAGGAAAACCACTTGTTACTCTGGGGAGCAGGGGACGGAGCAGAGCAGTGCAGCACGGCCTTGCAGGGCACTGAGGAGCCTCTAGGCAGGCGCTGATTTGGTTACCTTTAAGCAATGCAACAGCAGACTAAAGGAAAACAGCCTTGAGCTCTAGAGACAGACACTGGGATAAGAGTTACTATTAAAATGCCAGTGCAGAATACAGTGCTTTCTCCTTCCTTGTTAGGTTTTATGCAACCATATAATGGTATTCCTGATGAAGACTGATATTAGGTATGCACATATATTATTTTAACAATATCAAAAATAACAAATTTTAACACCTTCTGTGACTGTATGATGTTAAGCAGTTAGAACTAATGCATAGTATATGCTTTAGAGTGAGGAAATAAAATATGGAGAGGCCGTGTCTAGGAAGCATTTCAAAAACATGAATAAATGACTAACTGGAACTTTAAAGCTGTGCCGGAATCTGCATTTCCTCAGGGCATCCACAAGGGACATTTGACTTCAGGTTCTTCAGAACAATGTACCCCAGAGATCTCTTGCGCCCTGCCGGATCCCAGCACTGCTGCCTTTCAGCCCAAGCGAGCAGTGTTGTGTGGTCAGCAGCAGAACTGCTGTCAGCTCTGATTTTGGGCCAGTTGTTGCCATCACTGGTACAGTGTACTCGGGTGCCAAACATGTCACAGCTGTAGTCAATAGGAACTGGGAGTCCTGAACAGCCCAAAGGTGTGTATTCAACCTAGCAGTGCTATAGGACTTGAACAAATAAAGAGTCTAGCAGAAATATGCAACGTTATTATCGGCGAGCTATTGGTTATTCTTGCTAGAATTCACCATCTCCCTTTTAATGGGACGACCTGCTTCCAAACAGTACTCATCACCCAGTCTCAGGCAGGATGCAGCGACCAGAATCTCTAAGGTTCACTCTTCCCTCCTTGACCCCTCCTCTCCCTTAGAGCCCTGCTCTCAGCCTTCGCAGTCGACATTGTACGCGTCAGACTGGACCGGGGGCAGACTGCAGCACCAGTCTGTATGCGCACTCCTGATGCAGCCAGACAGAAGGGCTGCTTAGAGCTGCCTCCTTCCCGAACGGCCAAGTGCAGCGCTCAGCGCTTTTCCCTTGAAGTTCAAACTCCTAAGTCTGAATCATGGACCTTCTAGACAGAAAAAGGTTTCTGGACATGAAAATCTGGTTGCTTAGGATTGATTATAATACATGTTTATATGCATTCTAGTCCCACAATTTCACCTTGTCTTAAATTTGATGATTACAAGAAGCAGTGACTATGCTAAAGGTAGAGAATGTAGCTTTTCCCTTTCCTAATAGTTCACACTGAAACATAAAAGCATTTTCAAGCAGATCTTAAAAATACACATAATTGTATAAAAGCAGCAATTGCATTGAACTCTACAGCAGTTTGCACAGAAATAAGAAAGGAAGAAACTGATAGGACTTTCCAGGCTTTCAAAAACTTCAGCCTAAATATTTTTTCAACTTTTGATTTAACTCTGTCTATGATCCTGCATATTTTTATTGCCTCTAGTGGCGTCAGCTCCACCCAAAACAAACAATTGTGAAGGCAGCAGAGAAAAATGAAGACTGCTCCATTCTACGTATAGAGCAAAACAACCTTAATAGCATATGGGATTGTATATTCTTATTTATCATTCTGAATTTTCCTTTTTTATAAATAAGGAATAAATACCAACTGTTACCATCTAATGGGGAAAACTAGGAATCAGTACTGTATTCCCTTCTCTCCATAGCCACTATTGATTTTGTGCTTCTGGAGTGTCACTTCCCTGTTTCCTGATTTCCTCAACTGTATAACAGGAATGACAGTATTTACTTCTTTTGAAGAGGATTTGTGAGGATAAGTTAGTATGAAGTGCTTTGCAGTGCTTCAAAACTCATTTGACTTTCACTGTCTTTTTAGGTCCTTTAATGGTCATAGTAGAATACTGCAAATACGGAAATCTGTCCAACTATCTAAGAGGAAAACGAGGAGATTTCATTGCATACAAGGTAAAAAAATGACAGGCTTCTCATAGTCACAAGGCAGAGAATTAACAACCACTGACCACAAGCTAGATTTTTTTTCTGCATTGGCACTGAGACAGTTTGGTTTTTATATAGGCACTTTATTTTCTCACCACATTTCAACTTGTATGAGCAAGAAAAGGAATCTTTTTTTCCCTGTAGGACCTCACTCCCATCCTCTTCTTTTCTAGCACCTACTAAAGAACTACTTGCAAATACCCAAGCTCTCTAGTGCGTTTGAGAGAGTGAGGGGATTACTTGTGAGGTGCTACCCAGCACAAGGGGGGCAACAAAGTAGTAGTGAAAAACTGGTATTAACTGAACTAGGAGAAGGTGAACTCTCCCAAAATACAAGCCCAGTTTGGGGATTTTTATTTCTAGGCCCACCCTCCCAGCTACCGAAAGCAGCTCATCCCTCCATGATCTGCTCATTCCCATCTTCCATGTTCTCCCTTCCCCTGTGCCAACCTGCAAGTCTGTGCTGTATGCAGCGAACTGAATCACGGTCTGCATTAAAACTAACCAAATGGTTTTAGTTTCCAAATGCTCATCTGCATCCCCGCAAACATTTTTGCTAGCACAAAATGGGCTAAGATACGGGGGAAGACACAGGAGGGCAGAAATCAGCGATGGGGAGAGGATGGGACTACCTCCTCATTGTGAAAATACAGCATCAAAAGGGCTCTCTGATCTCAGCCCTGCCAGAAACTGGAGCCTCCCCAAGATTATTTTCCTGGATGATTCTATTATTATTATTATCATAGCTATTGTGTACAGGCATAAAAGTACATAAGGTACTTTGTGTAAGAGAAGGAGATTTTCCCGGTACAGTCACTCAAAATTTCTTTTCTCACCATTGTTTTCATGACTTGCAGGGACTGGTTATGTCTGGCTCCCCAGGACGGGGTGAGACAGATGCATTTCAGTGCATCTCATGCACATACCTTGAACTGTGATTTTTTACGTGGTTTCCTAAGAAAGCAAGAGGTACAGAATTAAAATATATCTTTGCTCACCTATCAGTCTCACCCGGCCAGCTTCCAGCTAACTTTTATGGTGGAATATTGCTATTAGTAAACTGGGAGGTTCTGTATTAATAAATAGGAAACCAGGCTTCATTAGTTCTGCGATTCAGGAAACATCATGTTCCAACGTGTTTTGTGCTCATCTTCAGAGTACACTTTCACCATATGCCATTCTGTTACATACTTTGAATCGCCAGGCATTGCACCATCAAAGCTAAAAATCAGTTTTATACCATTTCTAGTCCCAGGAAAACTCTGACCAAGCAGAAAAAAGTCTGGATGAGTCCAACAGTGATTTGACCGAACTGATCAAGAGGCGCCTTGAGAGTGTAGCCAGCACGGGAAGCTCTGCCAGCTCAGGATTTATTGAAGATAAGAGTTACAGCGATTCAGAAGACGATGAAGAAGGTAAAAGAAACCTACCTAATCCCAGATCTTTTATTGTAAAGATTTCTGTTATTTGGCTAGCGCCACACACACTGTCACACACTTTACAAGCCCTTACACAGATTGACTTGCTCCTGAAATCGCAAATTCTTTCTCTTGCCTGTGCCCCACTCCAACTTTCTCACAAAAAGAGATTTGCAATAACGTATGCATATAAAAGCTGCTCCTGCTGTGTAGGAGGAGTAATAGCAATATTTTATCAGAAGATTTGTGGGGCCAGTCTGTCCCCAGTCTCATCACTCACTCACTATAGTTTCCCTCACTTTTATCCTCAGATGTTGTTTTCCCCACAGGTAAATGACACGATTAATATCCGATGGAACTTTTTAAATCATCTGATCTTCTGCCCCTAGGTCAGTGGTTCCTAAATCAGAGTTGTAATCCTAGTGGAGAACTCCTGTAATAATACAGAGATGCAGGGCTGGGGTCATCAGCATGAAAGTGGCACCAATGCCAAAAAAGTTTGGAGCTGTTGCTCTAGTGTTTTGCCGTGTCTGTGATCTCTCCTAGATGCTGAGGATCTGTACAAGCGGCCCCTGACTTTGGAGGATCTGATTTGCTACAGCTTCCAAGTGGCAAAAGGCATGGAGTTTCTCGCCTCCCGAAAAGTGAGCTCATTAAAACGTCAGGGCTGAACTTTTTTCACAGAGTCATGAGTATCTGATATGAAGAAATCCAAATATACTTTTGAGCCTGAGTAATCTGCTCTTTGCTCTTACATTTAAGTGTTGGAGATCACATTAGCTCTGGTAGTTAAGCAATAAGTAGCACTGAAGGAGCTGGTGAAGGAATATCCATCATGTTCTTGGCTACAAGGACTGGCATCTGTAATATGAGAGTTTAGACAGAAGGAGTAAATACAGATTGTAAGACAATTCATGGAACTGACTCACAAATAAATGCAGAAAAGGCTTCTCACAGAGAAAGATCCATCTAGCAAGGTCAAAAAAAGTACTACTGAAAAATGAAGGGGGAGTATCCAGCTATCTATTTAGCTTGTCAGCAATGATGGGAGACTGTCAGCAATGATGGGAGACTATCAGCAAAGTTAGCACCTCTTTCAGATACAAAAAACCCTATGTTTGTAGCCTGTGGAATGCCTGCTTTTCAAGTAAATTGAATGTAATACACATGCACAAAACTGAGAGCTTGCACTTAGCACACAGTACGAGGGCAGCGCACCCAGAAATGGTGAGCACAGGTACCCCCAGTCCCACACATGCTCACGGGACTGCGTAGCTGCAGCTGCATTTTGACCTCTCCCAAACTTCTCGCAGAACAATTAACTGGAAAATGGCACTCCCTTCGTCTCATCGTAACTGTGCAAGTTATTTCATGTAGAAAAATCAGAAAACTAACTGCAATGCTCAGCTTGCTCCTCACGTTATGTTCTCTTTTGCATATGACAGTATATTTGCAGCAGATTCCCACAGATGTTTTCCTTCTCTAACCTGCTTGTAACAAAAGTTAGTTTATCTTTCCATTTCCAAAGAAGGTCTCGTGCTTTTAACTCTAGCAGTGGCTTGTTGTCCAGGCAGACTCTCTGATCTTGCTTGTCCTCATTCCTTCACAGTGCATTCATCGGGATTTGGCAGCAAGGAACATCCTTCTTTCAGAGAACAACGTGGTTAAGATCTGTGACTTCGGACTAGCCAGGGATATTTACAAAGACCCTGACTATGTACGGAAAGGAGATGTAAGTGCAAGAAACTTCAAATACTAATCTCAAGTTTTTATTCCCCAAGGGCTCGGGCAGATCAGTAACAACAGTTCTGGCAATGTGTTGTATCTTTTGCACTCTTAGGCAAGACTTCCACTCAAATGGATGGCTCCAGAAGCTATTTTTGACAAAATTTACACAACACAGAGTGATGTATGGTCTTTCGGAGTGCTGCTGTGGGAAATATTTTCTCTAGGTAAGGATGGTTTAAAACCCTTTTTTCCCCTGATTTATGGCTCTATTGCTAAGAAAAGCTTTTAACAAAAGGTGATAATGTGGTGCTATGTTTCTATTTCAGTTAGTACAAGTGCACAGTGCAGACCAGGTGTAAAATAAAGTCACTGGACTGAAGTCAATGAGAACTCCACCTGGCAAAGTACATGAAAACAGTGAATATTGGGGAGGGGGAACAAAACAAAATCCAAAACCCTGGACCTAACATTTGTAGTAACTGAAACCAACAGAGCACAGAGATAATGCAAGCCTCTGCTGCTCAGGACTGAAATATTTCTTTGAGAGCAAAGAAGAAGGTTCCCTGTCAAAGCATATTTTCCTCTAAGCAGTCTGCTTCAGGAAACCACACAGCTCAAAGGTTGCAGAGGATTACACTGCTGTTGACATAGTGGTCTGATGTTGCTAGTGGCAGCCCACGGAACACAAGGGAGTTTGTCCCCGGGACATTTTATCCCAGCTTGATTATCTTCCCCACAAAATCTAAGTAAGATTTTCTAAGTAAGAAAAATTTATTGGCAGCAGCTGCCATCAGCATGATACGAGAACCAGTGCTAGACTCTGCGTAAGTCATTTTGGCAGCGAACAGGTAGAAGGCATACTCTTCTGGCCACATCATTTGCAAGCCACAACATTTTTGAAAGAACGGTAATAGTGCTCTTTAGGTACTATAGATTTCATCTTATGGTGCTGTTAGAAATGGCAGTCTCGCTGAGCTCTGGTTACTGTCCAGCAGATAAAGCCCTGAAATTTAGACAAGCAGTCTTACAGTCAGTTGGACTTTGCCACTCTCAAATTCTCCTTGTGGAGTGGCAAGTTTTGTTTTCCTGAGGGAATTTAGGAATGTCAGCTCTGGCTTTTTAATCAGCATTTGCAGACAAAAGAAAACAAGAAGCACTGTCAACTTAAGCTGCTGAATTTTAAAGCAAACTCTGTAATCTCCCACTATCTCTGGTTCACGGATCAGTTGAAATTAATGATTGGGCTCAAGATACCAAGTCCAGATCTGGATGCAAAGTCTGGAGCTGTTCCTACCCCAATCTTTATTTAGGGCTGGCTGCAAAGATCACAACCTCATTTCAGTCCAAGTCTTTGATTTCGATTTTTCTCTAGTTTGTATCAGCATGCAAAACAGAAAGCTCATACTCAAATGGTTAAAACAAGTGGCAGTTATTGCTTTCTCCGGAGTTCAGTCCTATTTGTTTAGAGTTTTGTTACTTTGGTGTAACACCTCCATGGCTCCGTAACAGCATCACCTGCTGCATGTGTTTTGAAACACCACAGAAAGACAAAGCTCCAGAAGCACTGGCAATGCCCCAGTTCGAATAGATTATTCAAGAAGATGTATTAGCATTAGCATGCAGAGACACACTCAGAGGGGACAGTCTCTCCACTGGGCATCTCCAAGGAACCAAATCAACCAAATACTGATGAATGACAAGGACCACTGCAGAAGGCAAAGCGTTTATACTGTTCCCAGAGGTCCTGACAGAGTTTAACAGATGTGAACTTCAGGTCATTTGGCCTTTAATGCTGGAGACTAATAAAAATTAAAAAATAGTCACTGAAATTCATCTCCATTTTAACTACTTTTAAAAATAATTTATCTGGTTTCTTTTCATTTTAGATAGCCTCTTTTCTTAATGAAGGTGCTTACTTGGAACAATAGACTGTCCTCTTCTGAATTCAGAGGAATCTACTAAATTACTCCAAGGGCTGCCATCCGTAGAGCAGCCTCTGCCCTCGTTATGACGTAGATCACAAACTACTTTCTTCAATCCGTGGCACAGATTCAAAAGCAGTCATTTTCTCTAAGAGGGTTTTTCATACAGATCATCCAGGCATGTCTGTGGTTTGGCACTACTCACATCTGCAGCTCACACGATAAATATTTAATTAAGGATTTGTGTCACTGATTGAACTCTCTTATATAAAAGTTTTACAGATCATTGAGAGCCAGGGGATGGAAGTTATTTTTCGTTGCTACAGGGTATGTTTTGGCTCCCATTTACAACTGCTGCTTTTTTACTGGGTCCCACAGACTTAGCACCCTCTAAAAAATGGAAAAAAATACTGATTAGTAAAACGCACAGTTTAGTTTGGACATGGGTCCTTTCAGGGTCAGAAGTTGAACGAAGCATGACAGGCTTTCTCCAGAAAGGCTGGCAGACTGGATCCATTTTGGTGATACACAGGGAAATCAGGACTTGAGAGACTGTTGATTTTCAGTTGGGGCTGAGTTTGCATGGAGCTTTGCATTATTTAAATGGGGCCAGCTCACCTCTTGTCAGGTAATGCCAGCAATGTTTAATACATCTTGAAATCACTTACATGGCGCATTACAGAATGTTGGTGTCTCCTGGAATTTAAATGTGCACTGTTCAAAGAGCAATCAAAGATAATTATGTAAACAAGCAGTGCCTGGTAGTATAACATCAGTGTCTTATTATCCCACTAAAATAAAACCAAGATCAAAAGAGTGCTACCATATCCAGTGCATGCCACATCTTTGAGCATTTTGGAAGAGATTTCCCCTAAGGAAAACGTCATGTGTGGACCTTAACACCATATGTTTCAGCCTACATTTCTCCCAAGCTGTCTCAGCTTCCCAAATCCAAGTTATTAGGCTTATCACATAGTCCAGATGAAGTACAACAGTGAGTGGAGGTGGAAAAGGGAGAGTTCCTTGCTTTTATGATCTGAGCTGCCTCTAGCTGGTAGGAAGCCAGCACCAGTCAAAATATAAACTACCGAAAGATCTTGCAATCAAAAGTTATTCTTCTTTGCCTTCCCTGTACTTGCTTTCACCAACATATTCCAGTTGATGTGATCAATGATGTAATCAAAGAAAGATAACTCAGATTGTGAGATCAGGTGGAATTCTCCATCCCTCCTCACCCAATTCTACCGTGTTGCCCTCAAGGTCTCAGTTCCAGTCAATGTATTTGCGAGACTAATTCTTGTCTGCTGTGCTCATGAGCCAGATCCGGCCAGTGATACTCAGCAAACCGAGGGGTTTCATTTGCACATCAGAATGATCAGTGTAAAAGAGCCATTCATCAATGGCATGACTCCATTCAGCTCCTCCTAATGGAAATCAGTTGGCCACGATGGCACAACAATCACATAATGCAGTCAGAAATGAAAGAAAAAGGCCATGCAGCCCATCTCTTCTCTAATGAGGGGGGTTGTTTTCAGTGTTGCCCCAGTATATTGACAATCTAGAGCTAACTGGATCAAGGGAGGCTTATGCTCACTTCCCTTGAGAGACTGCGCCACTGTTAAACAGATACCGGATTAACTGGGAAAGTCGCAGATGAAGCCTCAGTACCTTGTAAAGGTTTGTAAAGATAAACCTGCACGGATGAAAAGACAAGCCAGTGAGAGTTCAGGAGATGTACACAGACAGCAGTTTAGTAGCTTGGACAACAGTCAGTGCCCCCAGAGCCTGTTCCTATCCGTACCCTTTTGTCACACACAGTGTGGGAAAGTGACACTACAGTTTCTATCCATCTGTTTATTCAGAGAGACCTTGTGAGTTGACAGAAGCCTGTTTTGAGATCTTTGGCTAATGGGTGATGCCATGTGAGCTGAACATTACATTGGCAGGTTATTGTGATCATAACGACAGGCCAAGACAAAACTAGGAAGGAAAATCAAAACACAAAGGAGAAATGAAGGGTGACTATTTCCAATCTGCATAACTCCAGAAAACATTCTTAATACTGTGATCTGATACTCGCACATCAAGGCAATCCAGATCTGCTGTGGCTAAGCGTCCCTGAGCTTTGAATGTCACTGGAGCCCCTTTGCTGTGTTGAGATGCCCTCTCAGGAAGTTGCCAGGATCTTTGCTCCCCAGTGCATAGTTTTGCAGATTGAGCAGTCAGATTCACAGAGTAGAATAATTCTGGGAACAGCCACATTTTGGCACCATCTTCACTGCTTTTAGCTGAAAGATTTCTGCTGTGCTTGTTGTGCCCCCAAGTGCACAGCACATGATGGTGTTCCCAAATGGGGAAAAAAAAATAGGCAGGAAATAGGCAGGAATGTTATAGACAGTAAACCACGTAGAGATTCCTCAAGGGCTGGATACAGATCCAGATTCCATTCAATCCCCCATGTTAAGACTTGATTAAATTTTCTTCCAAATTCACCATCCAGCCTCTAGGATGCCAAAATGTGAAAGAGAAGGGTTGCACTGCATGAGAAGCCTTTGCTGAGAAGGAAGGGAAGAAAGCTTACAGATCTTTTAAGTCTGCTTTCAAAATTCATTGTGGACATCTCTTGAATTTTACCTATGAGGTCTGGATTACTCAGATGCCAGAGCACTTTCCCAAATTATATACTGTTCCCCTTATTTATGGTGCATCATAAAGTGCAGGCATCATACAACAAAGATCCCAACCTCTGAAAAGCCCCCACTCACTCATTAGTTGAGGAGAAGAGTACATTCAATGTGTACATAGATTTATACTACTCATTCCTCTGAAGATAACCATTTACACAGGAAAGTGAAATAAGTCTCCCTCCTTCATTTTGATGACTGCTAAGCCAACTTTTGTGCAAGTTAATATAATGCTCCTAGTCCCTTTACAGAAGCCTACCTCTCAAAAGCAATCACAGTTGCCATGAACTGTCCTCCCAGGTTTCACACTAACAATTGAGTGGCCCTGAAAATACGCAGCACTGAATGCACATTCAGAAAAGAGAGCAAGACTAAAAATTTGGAAGGTCATATTTCAAGGACTTTTTACCTGTAGGACTGCATAATACATATACAACAGTACACTGGTGAACCACGCGAGGAGGACTACAATTCCACACCTGAGGTTGAACTGCAAGGTTCTGGTGGCCTTCTGCAGGAGCCAGATGCCTACAGCTTTCTCTGCACTTACAGAAGCCAGTGAGGCCCGAGATTCTAAGGCCATGAACGATGAGCAGGACTGACTGACTTCATGTGTATTCACTTAGGGCAGGATACTAGCAGACTAACAGTTTGGAAAAGAGTATGTAACCAATTGAATAAGCTGGAACTTTTCTACCACTGACCAAGAGGTCATTTGAAGTCTCAAACTAATAAAATTTATTTCTCTTCTGCCATATTTCACCTTGGAGTGGTCCTGGCTGTATCACGAATGCAGAGGAGACAGCATGACTGAAATCTCAAAAGAGACAGAGTGAGTCTGTAACAGGTTTCCAAACAAAACATGTAGACAGTAAGTGATTGGAACCTCGTCTTTGCTCTAGCTCCTTCTATGGTCAGACTCTAGGTAATCTCGACTGCTCAGTAGCAATCACCGATATGTGGACTGGGAAATAGGGATTGTGCCATTCTGCAGCCTCCTCCTTATTTCTCCCATCAGGTGCCTCACCATACCCCGGAGTGCAGATAGATGAGGACTTTTGCCGACGGCTCAAAGAAGGAACCCGGATGAGATCTCCAGAGTACTCTACTCCAGAAGTGTAAGAGCACCAGGTTTTGTATTGAGAGCTGATACATGCCATTTCAGTATTACAAAAGAGATTGTATTTAAGTGTGGAGGGAAAAGGAGACCTCATGAGATGACAGCTATGTATTTTGTATTTTGTTTTCAGTAAACATTGTAGTTGTGCATATCTTGGGTGTCCTGATACCACAGATGACCAAGTCATCTTGACCTTTGCCAACAACAAGATTAACAGACCTCCCCATGTCAGTTGTAGTTCATGAATCTCAGTTCAGGAGACTACTGTGTCTGCCTTGATTTCCAGCTCTGTGACAGAAACTAGGTGTCCATAACTGACTTATTTCAGCAGTATCAGCAGGGCCCAGCAGTCAAATTTTAAGTTAGGCGAAAATAAAAAGCCTACAGGCTCATCTGAGGCAGGAATATAGAAGGAAAAAGCATCCCACATGGAAACTACAATAGAATTTCAGCACATGGAGATTTGAACCTGTCTTAATCCAAAACTACCCAAACAATGACCAAAACAAGCAGCAGCTGCAGAAAGAAACAATTTGGAAGCAAAGCTCCTATCCTTTTCCTTTCTTAATACCTGTGTTTTAATCTAGCTACCAGACAATGCTGGATTGCTGGCATGGAGTACCCACAGAGAGGCCTACTTTCACTGAGCTTGTGGAGCGCTTAGGAGATCTTCTTCAAGCCAATGTACAGCAGGTACAGCAATGCAAATATTTCTTCAACAAATGTGTACATATAGATGTACACCTATGTGGATACGTGTATACACGCGCACAGGTAAAGACTATGTTGAGCAGTAATACTAGATTTGACTTCATAACAGAGGTCACAAGGAAAATGGCTGCTAGGATGAGTAAAGAAAATGTTAACTATTCAAAGGGGATTATATTTCAAAACGAGATGTTTGTCCATCCATAATAAGCAGAAACTTACATTAATTAAAAAAAGGCTAAGTTGCCCCTTAGAGGAACAATAGTGCTTTATCTCACAAACAATTTTAATTAGATTCAACATAGTAAAGTGCCAGTAGTTGGTCTGAACCTTCTCTCTCATTTTCTGAGCTTATGCTCATCAGTGCTCTTAGGAGCTTTAAAATGATGCAGTTTAAAGCTCAGAAAGTCAATTACATAATTATTAATTTCGTAATAGTTAAATCAGTTGTTTTCTTCTTCAGTAAAAACAACCAGACCAGTTATGTAACTGTCAATTTAATTTAAGAAGCTATCAGACACTCTCCTCCAGTTCCTTCCTGTTTGTATACAAATTTAGTGAAGCTAAGTTGAAGAGGGCCCAGTTTGCAATATGAAGAGCTTGTGAGTTTTATCCTATAACCAAAGTAAATTAAGGAGACATAAAAATCATGATAAGGGAATAGGGCACTTAACTGCTTCTCAAAATTAAAAACGGGAAAAAAAAAAAAACCAAGCAAAGGGAAATTTGGACAAATAGTTTTAGGACTTAAAGGAAGAGTCATTTCTGAAGATTACTGCAGGGGTGTAATGACAATGCAGAGCTTATTAAGATGTGTACTGAATTCCATTAAACTTGCAGCATCAATTTCTTGTAAGGACAAGAAATAAAATCCTTTAAGGCTACCATTTGAAGGACCAGCTCTTCCTAAGCTGCAACTCCTTAAGTTGAACATAAGCAAAAAGTCTATACATAGGCAATATTCTTTTGCCTATTCCAAAATGTCTTAAAATCATATAGGCCATAGGGGTTTTGTGACTTCATGCCGTTCCCTCCTTTCTCCCAAACACATGGCTTAAACTTGGATTTAAGTGTCCCCGAGACTGGTCCCTTGGAATTCCCAGAGGCCAACGCAATGACAATACAGAGGACCGCTTTCCTGAAGTACAGATTGGTGAAATTCCATTCACCTTCACTGAGGCAGAACATCCACACATCTGGAATGTAATAGTGATCACAAAGAAACTGCTGCAAACTCATCAAAGATGCTGCTGTGAAAGTCAGCAAAGCCAGCTATTTTTTAAACTGGATGCACATATATTGACACCCTCCATACCACCGTTGCATTGCTGTGCCGCACGTGAGGGACTTTTAGTCCTGTAACTGCTCTAAAGACCAGTGAAGCAATAGCTCGGGCTGAGATGCCTGGAGATGAGTACTGGAACATTAGAGACCATTTTCAGCCATTCTACAGCACAGGTTTCCCAAAGTGTACCATTTTCCTTATACAAAGCCTTGTACACAGTAAATGTTGGATAAAACTATATATTCTAACTTCCACATGTGGTGAAGAACATCATAAAGTTAAATCAAATCTAGTTCTTTCTCGGTGTAAAGCTCTGTGGAACACAATAACCTTTTGCATCTGAGATGCACTACAAAATGAACTTTACTAGCTTTGTGTTCTTTTATGTTATTAATTATATAGGATGGTAAAGACTATATTCCACTGAACATCACCTTGCATCCTGATGGAGAATCTAACTCCAAAACTTGCCTTGTGGAAGAAAACTTGAACAACTGTGTTAACCGCTGGAGTGCAGTGGAAACTGGGTAAGAAAAATATATACAGGGGGCGGAAGGGAAAGATTTGATATAGCTGGGCACTGTTTGTTGTCCTCTCTCAATATGGCTGTTTTAAAGCCTCAGACAGACAAATCTGTCAGGGTATTGTTTCTTAATTACAAGAGACAAAAAAAGAAAACTGGTCCAGGAAACTGAGCTGTGTCAGGGATGTTAATGGAGCTACCAACTGGTGCAGCATCTGCTTGGGTTTTATGCTGACCCCTCGACTTTCTTGCTTTCAGTAACAACAGCAAGAAGCGACCACTGAGTGTGAAGACATTTGATGAGGTGCCAGTGGAAAAGGAGAAAGTGATGCATGAGGTAAGTGAGGTGACTGCATCCTTCTTCACTGGGTTCACAGATCACTTGTCACCAGCACCAGAAACAGTTATTAGAGCTTTTGAAATCTGTTTGTTAAGAAAAAGCTTTAAATCAAGCAGAAGATTTGGCCTTAGCATCCCACACATAGGTCTGTGTGACAACAAAGAGGGACTCACATTTATCTTAACAAATAATTTAAAGAGAAGCTCATGCATGATTATCCTGGCTTTGATCAGGCTAAGGGGCTTTACATTACATATTTCAATATGTTTTTTCCACCACAAGAAAATGGCAGCTCATTGAAATGGAGCCTTTTGAAGGAAATGTGTCCAGAACACATTCTGGCTGGCTGAGACAGCCAGTAACTTGGTGGTGGTGAGGGTGTTCGGTTCTGGATAGACAAGACCAAGATTCAAGTTCCTGCTCTACTTGATTCACACAAAGGGCTTTAACCCTGGCTTTTCCTCACCCTAAATGAACACATTTATTGCTAGTTTAATGGCACTGCAGGGTGGGAGAGTGTTGAAGGGTTTCATTTTCACTCCAGTGGAAAACAAAAGCTTGGTTTCTTACAGAATGATGGTTCTGCTTGTTGGCTTCCTCTGAAATTACAGGTTCCAAGGGTGGAGGTTTTTTATTTTTCTATTTTTTCTTCCTTATTTAAAAACAAAAAAACGAAAACAAAACCCAGAAAAACCCAACCAACTCATTAATTTCCTCTATGGTTCAGGTACTCACTGGCTGCAGTGCCACATGCAGTCCACACTACTTGCCCCAGTGACAGGTTCTGTGCCACTAAGAGGGGGTCTTTGTAACGCATGCATGTCTGAAGCAGATCAAAGTTTAGAGAGGAAGCATAAAGCCCTCAAGAAACCTTCTAACAGAGGAAGAGGGCAAGCACCAGCTGCCTAGGAACAGCAAAAGAAAAGAAAAATGTATACAGTTTTATAGAAACAAGCCTGTCTGTCTACTCCACTAGTCAGGGAACTATCACCCATGCTCCAGCTAACACTGCCTCTCAGACAGACAGCCATTCCTCAGACCAGCTCTCTTGGGAAGGGTCAAGTCTCTAGCTACAACTTGTCCCAGATGTATTTCATGTCATAGAATCACAGAATGGTTTGAGTTGGAAGGGACCTCAAAGACCATCTAGTTCCAACCCCGCTGCCATGGGCAGGGACACCTCCCACCAGACCAGGTTGCTCCAAGCCCCGTCCAACCTGGCCTTGAACACCTCCAGGGATGGGGCAGCCACAGCTTCTCTGGGCAACCTGGGCCAGGGTCTCACCACCCTCACAGGCAACAATTTCTTCCTAGTATCTCATCTAAATCTCCCCTCTTTCAGTTTAAAACTGTTCCCCCTTATCCTATGGCTCCAATCCCTGATCCAGAGTCCCTCCCCAGCTTTCCTGGAGCCCCTTTAGGGACTGGAAGGGGCCCTAGGGTCTCCCCAGAGTCTTCTCTTCTCCAGGCTGAACACCCCCAACTCTCTCAGCCTGTCCTCCCAGCAGAGGGGCTCCAGCCCTCGCATCATCTTCCTTGACAAATATAGCGTATTTCTCATCTGTTTTCTTGTTAGCACAAACTGATGCCCATTATTCCCTAGTATTTTGCCAGATGTAATTTCTGTGCCTTTATCAGTGCATCTCAGGGATTAGAAGGCTTAGAATTTTCTCCGGCTCCTGCATCTTTCCTCTTGCAGGATAAAAATCTGTCCCTCTAAATCACACAAAGACATTTACTAGATAGATCCGGTATCAGCAAGAGACTACTGCAGTCAGCATGAGCATTACTTTCCTAAATGCTCCTTGTTCATGGCATTTTCAAGTAAGTCCTTACATGAAGGGGGGAAAGTTTCAAAAAAGGGTAATGATACACTAACAGATCAGAAATAAATGTGGCATTTCAATGAGGATCTTCTAAAGCAAAATTATGGTGTGATCTACTTCTGGACATAGTAAGTGCACTTGGGTTACTAAAATTATCTTACATATCAAGACATTAATACTGATTAGGTCATTATTTCAAACAGTTGCCCAGGAACTCTAAAAGTGCTCTACCACACCTTCCTGCAATTGTGCTACTTATCTGTAGTCTCTGTTGATATTCTTTTAACAATTCTTCTGCAAGCAGAACGCAAAGCAGCACTCAGATAAATTGTTTCTAGACCACATATTTTAAGGGGAAATAGTCAAGATAAAAACCAGAGAGAAAAGCTGGTTTCTACTGAGGTTTTGACAGACCTAATTAATTTAGGATTTTACTTTATACTTTGAAAATCATTTTCTAGACTGATCTTATTAACAACTGATACATTACTACAGTATTTATAAAAAGGCTTTTCTTTTCATTTATTGTTTGCTGGGATTATTTTTTCTGTTTCCATCAGTTTGACTGGTAAAATAAGATTAATTAAGAGTTTCACCTCCCATGTTGAAGTCTTTTGCTTTCTTGGTTTTGACAGACAGACAGACATGCAACTTTCCAGCATCACAAAATATTTCAAATGCAAAGGAACCCCCCCCCCCGAACACTGAATATTATTTAAATTACTTAAAACAAGGACTGTGTGTGTCTGTGAACTTGTGTAGCACTTAGCACAATAACAGCTTGATCTTAATTGCAAAGTCGAGACTCAATTTCAAGTGCAGCGGATTCACAACCTCAACTTTAAAACTAATCAAGACAGTCTTGTTGGACAGCTCATAAAAAAATCCATAACCAAAGTACAATGAGCCTTTTAGGCTATATATCTTTGCAAAGCACCTGGATTTGCCAAAATGATACTGAACTTCCACTTCCTTAACATTTCCATGTTTCTAATAGCGTATTTCTAGTAGGCATTTAGGGTACTTTTTCTCTGAGGAGCCTAGCCAGTATTATTGAATATATTCTTTATGAATTTCTGTCCTTTCATATCTCAGCTACCCTACCTAGATGGTATCCATATGTCATGCTTAATATCAATTTCAAGTTTGAAAATGTCAAATTATTTTTTGATATGTTCATTTTAAGGGTGCTCTTTCAAAATACAGCTCAAAAACTTTATTGTCACAAAACAAAGGCAAATGTGCTCAGGCTAAGAAGCAGCATTGTCAGGAACAGTTAGATAAAAACTGATAACATAGGCCCTGATAAGAGAATATTTTGAAGAATGGGCTTAATTTCATACACCAACTGGACATATCTATGTGTTAAGCACTTCACCAAATAGCACACAATTGAGAGTTTTGATGCATGTGCTCCCCAGGTTGTTGGCTGGAATCTTGTGATTACATAGAAGAGCTGGTAGCGCCTACATGAGTTCCAGTATGCAAGTATCAGTATATAACACTGCCATGTAACACCTACAGATGGCCACCTTGTCGGCAGTCTCTCCCTGCTACCTGCATAGACAGCGGTCCCCAACCTCTACAGGCCACAGCGAAGGAGAAGTTGCATTCTCCTGGCCTTGCTTTGTCTGCTCTGTAGCTGGAGACAGTTTTATAAGATGCAATTCTATCAACTTGCCTAAAAGCAATATTATTACAAAATAAGATAGCTGGAATTTGGTATTCTAACTAGCTCCTTGGCTTTCCTTGTCTACTGACTTTAATAGTGGTTTAGTCTGACTCTTCTCCACACTCTCCCCATGGAAGCCATTTCTAATTTAAAAGTGCTCCATGCTGTCGTGGTCATTTGACACTCTGCTAATGTTCTCTTCCTTTTGCTACTCAGGAGTCGGACAGTGGGATGGTGTTGACATCAGATGAGATAAAAAGCCCAAAGAGGCTGGAAATCCGCTCTTGGCCTTATGGGATCATGGCTCTAGCGTAAGTACTTTTTGATATTTCTTTTTAAGACAGTGTTCCATTCAGAAAAAATTGCAATTTTGGTTCTAATTCCAAAAGGAAAACCGTTAGACTGTCTAAACAAGCTCGAAGGAGAAGCAACTCTGGATTTCAGTCCTATAACTGAAGAACCACGGTTAATGTATTTTAAGATCAAGATAGTTATAATGCAAACTTTGCTTCCAGGAAAAAGTTGAACATAAAGCAGAGTTGCAAGTCTCTGAAAGGAATGCTGCACTGTTGCATTTAAGTTACAGGAAGGTTAATTAACATGAAAAATGTTGATTCGCATGATAAAAATGAAAACTCATTTCATCAGCTTTGAGCACATAATGTCTCGTCAATCAGTCTAACTCCTCTTCTAAAATGCCAAGATGCCGTGTGATTCTGAATCACATTCAAAAAAACAAGAGAGCACTCTCTAGTGAAGCTGGTGTCTCCTGTTCGTGGCCTGATCTCCTGGGGCAGAATATTCTGCATATGGCAAATGACAGAAGTAAAAGAGCTGAGAATATCCGTATCTACCTTAGCTGTTTCTTGACTGCCTCTCCAGTGTTCTCTCTTACTGATGGAACAAAGTTTGAAGAACTTGATTTATTAATCCAGAAAATAACATTTATAATTACACCAGTGTCTAACAAAGCTATGTTTAACTTTAGACAAACAGAAGAACTGGCACCTTTGCAATTGGTGGGACATGAGAAAAGTTAAGAAGGCATGTATAGTAAAGAATAGTATAAGCACTGCAAAGCATTTACCAGAACCGTGATTTCTACATTTGCTTTGCCACAGCTTTGAAGACAGTCCTACAGAGAAATCCCTTAATCCTACCACCTTCATCATACTATGAATTATATTGTTCATATTTGGTTTACAAATAGAGGCTGTGCCAGTGTTTGCTGTATGTTTATCCGTTCATAGTACAGACAATCACAGAAGAATAAAAGCAGGTATTCAGCTTTCAGCTAACAGTTAGGTCACAGTTCTTTATATTTCTGTAACAATCGGGCACAGACAGAGAGCTGACCTAGTAGTGAAACAGGTCTTCTCCACCTTCCTCTAAAGTACAGTAACAATAGTAACCCATTTTACTGATTCAAATGTCAACTTGTAGAATATTAAAAAAGAAACAATTCTGTAGCAAGGAAATCCGTATGTATTCAGTGAATTAAGCTAATTAGACTTTTACTGAATTGCCTAGTTTTCTCTGAAATCTATTGATGAGATTTCTATTAGTGTCCTCTGTATTAAACTCAATGATCTTTCCCACCAGAGCAATTGTTTGTTCTACATCAAGTCACCATTTTTCTACATTAAAGAGAAAATCTAGATGAGAAAAAACTAGTGCAATTTCTGCCTAGTATGGGAGAGTTCACATGAGAGTGCACGTGATGTCTAAAGGCAGGAAAGAAGAAAGAGGAAAAGGGAAAAGGTTGCACCAGGAAGGCTACAGAACCTTGCAGCACTAACAGGGAGCATTCAAATGTTACAGATTCTGCTGGATAGGAGTGGGACTTCAGGAATAATGTTGTTCAGCAGTAGTACTGTCCCAGTGTTGTACCTGTTGGGGGATTAGCAGAGATCTAGTTACGGTTCCATGCTTTTATCCAATGCACAGGCTGAGAGGATTTCTGCGCAGCACAGTGCATTGCTATGGAGACCAAATGGCATCAGCTGTTAAAAAAAAGGGTTCAAATGTCACAAACTGCATTACTATGATGCTTTACCTGGGCTGATTTACCTCTCTGTTCTGCATGTTGACACAAATCCAACACATACACACACACAAACAGCCTCCCTGACAGGATTTATCCTTCTAAAGATTTCTGTCAATCACCTCTGACTGCTGTTTCCCCTACTGCATTTCCCTCGTTTGGACAAATAGTTGGCAGAGGAAGGTTCTCTCTCTCCCTCTTCCAGGCTTTCTGTTGAAAATCAGAAAAATCAACATGCAGCCAGATGTAGAAATACAAAAATTCCATAACAGCCTGTTCTTTCAAGATTTCCAGGAAAACCTTCTGAACTGCTATCAGGCCCACTGGGAGTGAACATGAAGCAACATGGCTCTGCTGGGTTCAGTGAATCTTTGCCCGACCCACACCATCTGGGGCTCTTCCCATTTACAGTCAACACTTCCATAGGGATTCCATTCATTGTGAGATACCTGACACTTTCTGTGCCAGCCAGACCATGAAAGACCATCTTAACGGAGGTCTGCTATGAAAGCAAACCCTGCAGCAAGCTGTGTTTGTTGCCTCCTTATTCCCAGGACCTTAGCTATCATTGAATGGACAGAGATGTGTTTTTTCTTGGCCACATCCTTCATTGAGTGTTTGAGGTCCAGCTGAGAAAGCTATTTTGTCAGCTTCTTTTTTTGTTAATCTTGCAGACTATCATTGGCACAAATAACATTTTTTACATAGTCACAGAGCATCCTGATGCCCTCTCATTTGAGGACATGAAACCCCTTGGTGCTCCTGCACTGCTAACTTGAAAAACAAGCCTCAAAAAGCATATAGAATAGTCTAGGAGAGGTCAGAAGAGAGTGTTGTTTTAATAGGGGAGATAAAGTCACCCTTCTTAATTGTGTATCTCTCTCTATCAAAAACATTTACCCTGGATCCTTTTCAAACAGTCTTTCTTTTCTAAAACAAAACTGTTCAAAGGCTTAGCATGTTTTCTAAACCAGGGTGGCTGCATTTATTATTTTTGCCCAAATCTTGCTGCTTATTTATCTTGCATTCATTTCTCCGTCGAGTTTAAAATTTGGCAACACGAGACACCACGGAGTGTCAGTGTCAAGAGTTTACTGAAGATGAATTTGATACTCTGGGCCTGGGACCACTGTTAAACTGGACAAACCATTTCTGAGCTCTAAGCATTTTATACTGCTAAAGTATAAAGTCACAACAGCAGCTGTAGCGAGAGACAGAAAGATTGAGCGGGATAATGACACTGAAGTTAGCATTCAAGGAAGCGCATTCAACACAGAGGGGATTTAATGATGGGATGACTCTGGTGTCAAGTTTCATCTCATAATATTAACAGGCTACTGCCAAACACGGCTTTAAAATTCTCCCAGAGACTCTATAACCAAGTTATTGTTTAAAATTATAATAGGTTCATATCTGCTCTGTTGCCCTCCCTCCATCCCTTTCCCTTCTCCCGCCCCCCGCCGCAATTCTCCGCAGTTGCTCTGAAGTTACTTATGTGGTTCTGGCCAAGCCCCGTGACGCCAGCCGAAACACTCTGGGCTCTGGATGCTGCATCCAGATCACATCACTGAGGGCTCCGCCTTTGCCAAAGCCAAACTGGGCCTAAGGCAAGTCAATAATATTGAAACAAACCGATTTTGCTCAGGAGCATCAGGCACTCACGTCGGAATGCAAGGTGCCTAACAAAAATGCAACTTGGCTGATTGGGCTAGCGTCCTTTTGCACCATCTCAGAAAGATGAGGCATGGAAATGTTTGCTCTGTAGCAGAACTTAGTTTCAGAAGATTTTTCTTCTGTGCTGAGTGCACTGAGATCGCAAATGTCCTTACTGTTGTGTGGTGCAGCACCTTGCACTATGACCTGACTTGAGCTCTCCAAAATATAAGTAACTTTGAATGAGTAGCTACTCGGGAGTTACATAAGCCACTTTTTTTCAGTGGCAAGGACTAAAAGGAGAATTATGAAAGACTGTGGTCCCCAGCTTGGTTTTGACTGCAGTGCTTTTCATCTCACTGCATTTTGAGTGCTGGAGCTAGTGTCAGGGCCAGCTGACCAACTTTGCCACACATGCAAGGGGACGCATACTTAATGAGTGGGTGACTTTGGCCTGTTAAAGCTTTATTCTAGCTGTACTTTGTATTTAGAAGTATTTCAAAACAATGAATTCTTGATCCCCTTGAGTTCTCTGTGCCAGTAGACTACTGATGCACTGATACTGCCAGAGGGGAACCCAGGATTAAATTCTTACTGCACAGCACCCCGTCTAAATTGTATTAAAGCAAACTGTGAATCAGTCATAACTATCAGAAGAAAGAATAACCCTTTTATTTCTTTCCTTGCAGAAAAAATTAAAAAAAAAATTAATCACTCTTACTCTGTGCCTCATTAAACACCTGTGAAAGCTGTTATAAAGCCCTGAAGCTCCTACATGTTACTGCAAGATGCGGTCATGAGACAAACTGCTCTACTTGGCAACGCTCAGCCCAATTTCTCATATTTCCCTAAACACAGCTTCAGAACAAGGCCAGGATTTCTACATGGACACAATAGTCTATTAGTTTTTCCAGTTGAGGGCAAGATACTTGGACATCTTATTGTGAAGCAGTAAGCACCGCCCCATAGCACTGGGAATAAGTGCAACACTTGGTGCTGTAATCCATCACTGGATAGGGTGATTTTCTTACAGTCATCTCTCTTTCTCCATGCTCCTCCTCAAGTCATTGACCCTGAGATATAGGCTAATAGAAACTGGCTCCCTCTCACTTAAATAAACAGCTCCAGTAACGATTTCCCAGTTCTTTGATGATTTCAGTATTTTTCTACCTCTAACCAAAATCTCTGGTTCATACGGAAGGATGAAAAAGTCTCATTAGGTAATTTAGGCCTTCTAGCTATTACAGGATTATCTTCTGTGGTATCTTCTAAACAACTTTGACACCTCCCCAGAAAACTTTAAAAGATTGTGAAAGATTACTTAATATTCAGCCTAACTTTTCCTTCATCTAGTTTAATTCCTAGAGTTTTCAGCTTCATCTGTACCAGGAAATCTGACATAGCACAGTAAAAATGGGAACTGTTAACGGCTCTCACTACCCACAGTACTACACTAAAATGCACCTGACCAAGGTTGTGTCTGGGTCATGAGACCTACTAACTATACGTGGCCCCACACAAACACACTACATGTGCATGCATGCAATAGCGCAGAGCCCAAGCTCTGTGATAATCAGGCTGCTTGATACAGTCCTATTTACAGACCTGGCAGGCTTTCAGTTATCAACACTGGGTCCACACCAGTAGGTTCCTCCACCTCATTTGGTTTTACATCAGACTCGACACTGGCACCAGGCTCAGGGACACTAGAAATACAACCTGAAGTGTAGCAGGATTTGTTGGTAATTATGAATGTCACTCTTAGTTGATTTGCTGCTACCTATTTGTAGTCTTCTAATCTTCAAGTATGGGCTCCTCCAATGCTTTCATCATTATTGTTCTTCCCCCCATAAATGTCCCTAGCTTGTAGGTATTTTTCTAAAAGAGAGGAGTCCAGTGCTGTGCCTTGGCTAACTCTAGTCTCAGCCTATGAAACAAGGCTGAAGTCAGCTCACCACATTCTGCGAAACATGTTTCCCCAACCAGCTCTCCACAGAAATGTGCACATTATGAAAAAGGGTCCTTTAGGTTACAAAATCTGTTTGAGGGCAGGAAATGGCAGTGTTCAGATTTGCGTCCTTCCCCTTATCCTGCCCCAAATGGTACACATTCTTGCAAGGACAAACAAGCTTTCAGGTTGGTCATTGTGTAAAATGGGACTAGCTTGGGTCTGTGAGCAAATGTGTTTCAGCTGAATGTCACGGTATTCATGCACTTAATCTTCAGTATTGTGCCGTGGTGAGAATACTAACAGTCAAGTGAGACTGGGCTGAGACATTCACAGTTATGAGCAGATTTATCAAAACCGAACATCTCTTTTATCGCCTCCTGCAGCTGCAGCACTCAGAACTCAGGCAGAGGCAAAATCAGTTAGGAAATACCTTTTGGGGCAGTGTAATGCCCCAAAGCATTGAAGCACTGAACCAAGTAATGGCTGCTTTTAATGAAATTATTTAATTACATAACCATTATTAACTTCTATAGCTGCATAATTGTGTGATTAATCAAATCTAATGCCTTCAGTCAGAAAATGTTTATCAGAGGGGCTCAGGGAGAATTTTTCTATCTTTTACAGGGTAGTACGATTGGCTCAGAGCATAAAGGGGTTTTGGTTTCCTCTGAAGCATCAAGTACTGACCACTGCCAGAGGCAAGACTGATGTCTGATTCAGTGTGGCAGTTTCTATGTAGCAAATGAGATTTCAAGGACAGACAGGAAAGGGGTGCTGCAGTCTCATTTTCCAATATGCAGTCCAAGCATATGTACATTTCTCTGTTGCTGAACATGAACAGAGTAGATTGAAATGTCAGTAATAGAGAGCATTAAAGGGAAAAACGCAAAGACCCTTGGATAGTTTTAATTTAGGAAATGCATTTAGATTAAAGGAATAGTTTTGAAAGTTAATTGCATTTTGGTCTGCCATAAGACAGCTAATGACAAAACTTGCTTCTGACCTAACTCATCAGCTTTCTGTCTTTGGAGCAAATATTAGATGTCAGCATTTAAGAGCTCTTCTTCAAACACCAGCCTGATTTCAGCGATAGGCAGAGTTATTCCCAGATATCCAGTGTCCTGACCTACAGGGGCAGAAACGTAACAAGAACACTTGCTGGGAGTCTACACGGGTCTGAAAATTTCCCATTGTGTGGCCAAACTAAACTCTAATAACATTTCTTTTTCTCCAGCACTCCGAGATATGCAGGCTGTGGGCCAAGTTAAACAGATACTTTCAAGCTTCTCTCTGTCTCCACTGACAACTTTAATACCTGGCAAATTAAAAGCCAGAGCATCCATGGAATTGTCTGACACGAGTCAATAGAACTGAGCAACAAAAAGAAAAATACATAAATAAACAGTGAAGTAAAGTTGTGATCCCATTGCTCATGCCAGGGAAGAATTTATCTACAGAGAAAGTATGTGTGTATAGAAAGGGACAGCTGCCAAATGTATAGTGTACAGAAGAAGTTTCCACTCACATTTTTCTCTGGACAAAGAGGAAAAACTTAGATTGTGAAAGCAGACTGTGCTACATTTTTGTTGAAGTCCTCAGGGTTACTATTTATTTTAGAATTTCTGCTTTGCCACTCAACAGGTTTGGTTTCAATGCCTTGTGCAGGTCTAAAAGCACAGTAACATTAACCTATAATCTCCGCCTTTGCATTTTAGAAGTCACAGAACCCAAGTTTATTCTAACATGCAAGACATGGTGGGCTGGCTCTTACAACTCAGGCAGAGGTCCTGGGTTCACTTCCTAGAGACAAAGCTGGAGATGCTATGGAAAGCCACCACAGCACACTAGAATCAAGCCAACTACAAAGCAGCCAATCTCCCTCCCATTGCAGCTGATTAGAGTTGCAGCTGTTTGTTATGTCTGAATTTGGCTGAACATCTCAGCTCCTGGCTTAGAATGACTGGCTTCATGGACTATGATACACAGGGTATCACCTACTCGACACACTCCCCCAAGAAGAGAACTACAGGAATAGATAATTGACAGATGGACCCTACAGGCTGTTCTATGTGGTTGTGCACAGATCATAAACCAGTGTTCTACTCTAGCCCATGCACCACACACTCATGACCTTTCCAGAATTAGTAAAAATTTTAAGTTAAGATACTGACGCTAGTTCTGTCAGCCAGACTGAGAGTATCTGCAGCTTGTGGGAAAACTGAAGCTTTTGACAGGTTCCAGATTCAGAACCAAGATAACACAACTTCTACAGTCACAGTAGCATAATCTAGCAAGACATATTTACCCTTTTATAGTTGAAAGGAGCTGGGCCTACTGTATATTACAATTCTGTCATGCCAAGCATCAACCTGCTCTTAGGCCTGCAGCGGTTCTCTCTGCTGTACCATCACAAAAACATGACACCACACACAACTGGTGTCTTGGATCTGCTACTTTTCCTGTTCAGGATTTTTGTTCCCCTTCCTTCAATTACTGTATCTGTCTCTTAGCTCTTGCTTTGTTTCCCGGAGCAGAAACTGGCTTTGCGTTCTTTCAAAAGCACTACACTCTGAATCCATGATCAACTGTTGGGGACTGTAAGCACTGCAGCAGTACAAATAAAATAAGTGTAATGAATTATACAATTATTTCATGAATGGTTGATTACTCGGATTTGGTTTAGGGTCATTAGAATGTAGCTTTATGCTCCTTTAAACACATATGAAATATACACACAAGGTGCTTGAGCACTGCCTGATTTTACATTCTCCCGGGCACATTCATAAGTCATTCTGAACTGAGACATGAGCAATGCCATAATCAGTCTGTGAGTGAGGCTCATCCCAAAGAGATGCATGTTAAAGGGTCCCTAAGCAAAGTGGAGAAGTTCAAAAGCCATTCTCACACTGGCATCCTTTTGAGAACCAACCCTAAATTATCCAGACCTCTTCCAATGAATTCGTCAGATGGAAGAAATCAGGCTTAACAAACCATGTAGGGTCCATTTTTAAGGCAGCCTATGACAGAAAGTACCTTTTTTTTTCTGCACAACACTTGCTGTTCCTCAAGGTCACCTTGTGATACAAATCCTCTCCAGGGTTCTCCTACTTTTAACATCGAGGTTGCTCCATGTGATGTAAGTTGCTTCTCTCCCACCGCCTTCATCACCTATAATAAGAGGAGACAGCAGAAAATGAAAGCTGGCTCTCTTTAATAGCATCAGTTACAGGCCAGCAGTTGTAACGTTGAAAAGTGCTGCCCTTCACTAACGCTCACTAATTTTAAAGGGCTAGAGAACGTAAGAGATTTTGCCCTACACTGCAAGAGTGTGTTCAACACACACTCTTTCAGTATCATTTTAAATTGGAGTCTGTCATAGATTATTCATTATTTCATCCTTTATTATACTTAAAGAAAAGTCATAGCCTTCAGTTCTGCTTTCAGAAAAGTCAAATTTTTACTGACCTGTGTCAGAACAATGAGAGAGGATGTTATTGTACGTATAGGACAGCTGCATTTATAACTAAGATGTATATAGTGCACTGAAATGCAGTAAGCTGAAAAGACAGGGCAACAGGACTCCTGGATTTACTCCTAAATCTACTTTTAAAACACCGAGTTATTTGAAATACTCAATTCAGTTCCCTTATCCAATCTGTAAAATGTCACTGTCTTACAGGATGCTGCAAAGGTAAACTGAAATGCTCTATATATTTATTTTTTTAAAAAATAAGTTTGACCATTAATTACACATAGAGACAAAACCTTATGGAGGCAGGGTCAATATATTCTGTTTCTTCTCAACAGGCGGAGAGCTGTTAGCAAGAGCAAAGAATCCATATTATCTGATCATGAGCGTGAGGCTGTCAAATACCAGCCAGCAGTACAGGTAGAAGAGGACACCATGGACTTCACACTGGAAGACTCTGTTCTCCTTCCTATGGATCCCAACCTGGAATGCCACAGCCCACCTCCAGATTACAACTCCGTCATTCACTACTCAGCCCCTCCAGTGTAATCCGCCCAACCTGACGCAGGGCACCTTGCACCTCTCAACCACGCTAGATTCTTACATGCCTCCATACCTGGATAAAGAGGTTGGGTAAAAACAGAAGGGAAATCTGACAAGACAATGGTTCATATGTTTCTTCTGGCACATCTCTGATGTGAATAGAAACATTTTAAGAGCATCTTCTTTGCTATCTTTAAAGGCCTGTTGCAACATATGCAATGAATTAAAATTCTGTCTATCAGAATCATAAGTAGGAGCTGTAACCCAGAACCACCTCCACTCCTTCCTCCCTGAGCTGGGACTTTTCATTGGCATTTGCAGATTTACAAGTTCCTTCATTCACGTTTTACTCTGTAAGGGTCACCAAGAGTCATGTCAAGCTAGTTGTGAAAACAAGATTCATTCTACTGGTCCTGCACACATCCTGCAGGGGTTCTTTAGTATGATGCTGTAAGGGATCAGCTGAAAACAAGTCATACATGTTAACATTTGGGTTTGGGAAAAAATACAAAATTGAAACATCATTCTTAACTTGGGATCTCACCTTCCGTAAATACTTTTGAAATATTTTTAAATCCAAACTATTTTGGTTACAATTTGTGATTTTATAATTTCCACTGCCTAAAGGATACACTCCTAAAAATGATATGGCACAGAGAAAGCAGATAGGCCTCACGTATCAAGAGGCAGGCTGATCGTTTGGGCCATCAGGGCATACAATGTGGTTTCCCTGCGTCTTCTCTTTGTTCAAATAACAATTTATTTAGCATACACGCAATAGGGAACCTTGATGGAGATGCATCTGTAATGATTACAAGGCAAAATCACTGCCTTAAGTAAGAACCTTCTTAAGCTTAAATAGACAGAATTTCCCAGCGCACACGCACATGTTTGTGTGAATGTGCATAAAAAACTCATTAACAACATGAGAGTTACACATAAACGCACATACACCCTTGAGGCACCAGCAGGGTAGCAGCATTTTTATGTTTCCTTTCTGCACACAGGCTACTTACTAAAAAGAAAAAAAAAAAGCATTTCTTTTGGATTCTGTGGCAGATGCCCAACAGCTTGATCCTGGGAATACTAGCCCATGCTAAACTGTAAGCATATGTGACACATATTTGTCTGTGACTGTCCTGCCAAGGTAAATATCAGTATGATATGCAATGCCCTCTGCATCTAAACCCTTGATGGGTTCACGGTGATTCAAAGCTTTTCTTGCAGCCTAATCATGCACGACTGAATGGATCACAAATTCTCACATTCAAGAAATTCCAAGTGTGTTGCCCCCCACCCAAAAGCTGTGCGTGGCAGGGACTGTTGGTCTGCAAGTATGTATACCCAGGTCTCCTGCATACCCCGTGCATACTCACAACTTCAAAAATAAGCAAATAATCCTTGTCATTTAATGTGCTTTGTAACAATCCATCAGAGTTGACTTCAGAAATCTAGGAAGGCAAAAAGCATCTAGGTTGCAAGAATAAAAAGCAAGGATGAGAAAGATGTTCATTGACAGTCAAGGCTATAACCTCCTAAGTAATAAGCCTAGATCTGTAAACGACTCTGTGCAGTTTCTTCCAAGGTCTGCACAACCCTCTCCTTTTCTTCTTAGACATGACACTGATTTGACTTCTCCAGAGAAAAAGAATTTTTCTTCATGATTACAAACTAAAGGAAGAAAAAAAAAAAATCCAACACTTGCAAAACAATTGTATTACCTTGGCAAAGACAGCCTGAACACCCTGGTGGCAGTGAAGAAAACGTTTCTGGATGATCGGTTACAGTTGGTTACATTAAAGTAAACACAAATAAGCCTCAGGTATTATCGAAGGGGGAAACAAATCTGCAAACCCCATACCATGTTAACTGTGAATGCTAAAGTATCTGAAGTACGGGCTCCTGGGAACTGCACTTCTTCTCCTTGACTTCAGATTCGATGTATTAAGGAAATCACCCGCAGTAACAGATGAGCCCCTTGTTCATAGTGGACCTGGTAGATAGCTGTGGTCCGTAGATGCTTTATGGTCATTTTTGCACTTCTTTGTATTTTAGTACCTATGTATTAAGTAGAGCTGGTCATATAACAGAAGAAACTACTGGGAAATAATTTCGTCCGATGGGCCCCAGAAAGCTCATTGGATCAGATTTTAATCAAACAGTAAATTAATTATGTATAGCTCTGATCAAATAATCAATCACTTCTTTTGGAAATAATTTATTCAGGTGGCAAAAAGAAAAAAAGGTGTAGACAGTTTGTCTGGCTCTACTGCTATGGCATCAGTGTGAGGTGGTTTGTTATTATGTCTTGTTCTGTAGGGTAAGAAAATGACAGTGTTTAAAAACCTTTACTTATAAACTTTAAAGTAAGTACATATAGGAAAAACCCCTGTAAGTATGCTCTCTATTGTGAAAAAGAATGGGAAACACTGCTGTGTGAACTGTCTGCTTCTGAGAGCTGAGTATGTCATCTTTCCACTTTATCAAGGATGAACTGGAGAGGTTTCTCTGAGACCAGAGGGACATGAAGCACGTTTCCTGAGTGGGACCCAAGCGGACACTGATGGAGTGCTGGTAGCCAGGTCCCTTTCTGGCTCTCAGCAACGCATATCAGCCTTTCTGCATTGTGTGAGATGATGTGAAAACAGAGTTCAGGCTCAAGTGCTCAAGACACATTTTAAAACACAGGCGGCATTGACAGCGCCCTGAACACTGCAGTGGCAAAATCAACTGCCCTCTTGAGCATTAGCGATGGCCATTTCTTCAGAGAGCAAAGACACCCTTCGAATCCATGATAATGGCCTTCAAGCGTTCCGGAAATAGCAAGTGACTGATGTTTGGGCAGCTGTGTTTCCAATGTTTATTTCGAGTGGAAGATTTTTTCCTCCTTATAGTAAATGTAACAAGCAAAAGTATTCCCTGAAAAGTATTATTGAACATATGTCTTCTATTTTATTTACTAATATTTTGTTTGTCCTTCTCTCTCCTCCCTTAATTTAATTATTGTTCTTTTCTTACAATGATGTATATAGTTTACCCAGTAGAAGCAAATATAGTAATTCATTTATATGGTAAAATTTGTAACATTTTAGTCAAAAGAGAAAGAGATACCCAGACATAACAGAGTTAAGTATTGTTACTAAACATTTCACTAATGCTTGCAGGCCAGGCTCCAGTTTACAGTACCCTACTAGTGCCATTTCATAGCAGTTCTCCTCTTGGCTGCAAGTATCTCTGGCTCTCACTTACTCTCCACGTTACTTAGTTTCAGTTAGGAAACAGGGATCTGGAGGAATCTGGTAGGTTTATCTCATTCCTGAAGTGTCACCATGCAGCTCATGGTAAAGGCGAGGAATTTCGATTGCCTCCGTTTTAACTGAAGGCTGGTATATTGGCCAGAGGATCAGAAGGGGCCAAATTGTTTAAATGATGTGATGTTTATTATTTTTTCAGACTTCTCAGGGATTCTTAGTCAACTCCTGTCAGTCACCTGCTTTATCTAACCTGACTGAGCTCAATGGTATCTGGTATTAACACATACCTTTGTTTTCTTTTAATGCTGCTTACTCCTACTGTTTTTGTCCTCTTGTAACCCCAGAGAATTAGGGCAAAGGAACTCAGAGTTTGTCACAGAAATGTGTTGTCTTCTCTCCAACAAACGCCTGCCACACAGATGTCCCAGGATAAGTGCCTTCACCTGCATGTTATTGTTCAGGCTGATGTTTTTAACAGCCTGGTTTCCTATCTCCTCTTTTCTCTACTTTTCATCTATTTCTTGATATTTGTTCTTCACAGTCCCTTTGGATTGCTCTTCTCTGCCTTCTGAGTAAGATCAGATATAGGACTCATTTCACTCTGCTATTTCCTGTATATTCTGCGCTTGCAGAGGCTGAACTAGGTAATCTAAAGCAAGCTTTTTTCACATTAAAATTTTTTCCCATTTAGGCAAGGAAAACTAGTTTAGTGGTTTGTCCGGAAGCCTCTCTGTATCCTTCCCTGAATGCGAGAAGCTTCTTAATCTATTCATTTTTCAGTATTGGTATCTGGAGCAAAACAAAGGTTGGTGACTATCTACATGAATCCCATCTTTCTCCCAGTCCTTTCTCAAACAATGAGGTTTCTCTTAGGTTCTTCCAACTTATCCTCACAAACGGGGGTCCTAACCAGGATGCTGGGCCCACGCCATCTACTCAGGATATCAAGGAAGGTCAGATAAAAACCTAAATCTGAGTAACAGTCTCAAACAAAACCACTGAAATTGGAACCCACTGAATGCTGAAGATGTATACATTTAGGGCTGCCTGCAGGCATAAACTGCTCTGCTTAAGATGTCTCACTAATACAAACACTTCTTCTCAGTTAGCCTGCTTGGCAAGTGCCTAGGATAACCTAGAGTGTCCAGGCACTTCTCTTTGTATTTACACTCTTGTATACTGTAGGAACGTTAGTCGGCATGTAAGCCTGTAACTGGCCAGTCAAACAGTTCATGACTTATCTTCTCAATGATCCTTCATCCTGAGCGTTGGCACTGCCTTGTCATGTCCTATCTTGCTTTACAAATTTGATCTGGCCCTATTCCAGCTATAAGGGTGTGGTCTTGGGTCAACGGTCTCTAGCTCCCATCACCACCAGCTGGACAACACCGGGAAATGTCTGCAGGGAAACACCACCAGCAAATACCTACATAACAAGATAAAGCATTATCGGCTTTTCCTGAACACAGGAGATAGCCAGGATCAGTATCATACTCCGATATAACATAATTTTTTTCTTATCATAAAGTGAATAGAAAATACAGAAGGTAGCAATAATTCTTCTGCCCCTCCCTGCAAATAGTAGTGGTCAAACCCCAAAGATCCATTTTCCTGTTTTTATACTACGTCACAAAAAAACAGAAAGAATTTTGCCAAAGTAATGACACCAGCACCACCTTATGCAAGTAAAATTCAGGGAGGGCTTCTGGATTTGACCCTGTCAAGAGTCAGTGACCACATAGGATGTAAGTGTTGAGCCCAAGCACTGGCTTGTTTCTTTGACACGTGTTGTTTTGATATGGTGTTAACATAGAAAAGAAAACCTGCTGGACTGGGTCATTTGGGACCCCAAGCAAATATGACGTCATAAGGGCCATGGTTACAGGAAGACTAGTGTGGCATGCACTGAGCAGTGTCCCATTGTCCTGCCTAATAATCCTGTGCCACAAGAGCCAGCACATCCTTATTACTCAATTCATTTTTCCTTAGACCTTGAGTTGTCAAAGCATCTAATGAAAACTGGGAAAACCCAGTAACTAGGGACTTAAAGAAAATAAACTAAGTGCCATGTAATACTCAAAACACTAAGGAATGTTTGTCTGCCCTGTTCCTGTCTGTCTGAAGAATGTATGCACTGAAAACAACGCTTTCTTATGTAGTCAAAAATTGTACTGTATCTATTAACCAAAAAAATAAAAAGATTCTATATTTATACAGCCCAGGGCTCCTTTGTGTCATCTCTTGGCTTGAAAAGTGTTGTCCCTGAAGCAGAATATAAATAAATAATGCAACAGTTTTGAGAGATTTTCATAAGGCGTAGATCTCATATTAATTTCTACAGGGGGTTCAAAACTTAGGACACAAGCCTGCCACGCTGTCATTGCTCAGAGGTATCTAACCACTACATTCGCTTAAAAGATTCACAGATCTCAGAAGATGCTGGCCCAATTTGCTGGAGAAATACACAAATCTAACCGCCGCCAAGAACAGTCCACGAAACACGGAGACTGCTGGCTTGTTAAATTTAAAATAAATAAATAAATGGGACTGAGACAGAACATAGACTCAGAACTCTGCATTCTAAATAAGACCCACGTTCATCAAAGCATGTAAGTACATAAGTCTGTGAAGATAATTTGCAGAGCACGGTAGCATTTGGGGGTTGTTCAGACTCAAAATTCCAGAAATTGTGTTTCATTTAGCTTACCATAATGCTCTGAAAAGAACGCAATTAAATAAATATTTCCCAATACACAGCCACGATGTCATTGAATTCTCACTTGAACAAACTCTGCATTGTTGAAATATAGAATATTCCATGCTTTTATGTTGTAGTTAAGGTCTAACATTTAGAAGGCTGAGGAAAAAAAATCTCCCAACAATAGTCAAGTGCAGCAGGCATGCCATTTTCCTTACCAGCTGGCTTATCTTTCTGAAATACTATTTCCCATTCCTCTTTCTATTTTGGTGGCACAGCAGGTAACTACTGGCAGGAAAAATAAGAAATCTTTGCAGATTTTTACAGACTGACAAATACTAGTTTCTACTTATGTCTTAAAATAAATACTGTTATTAGGAAAAAAAAAAAGTGTGTTAGAGTTTCAGAGCCATTCTTCAATTAGCACAGTCTTAAAAGGTATTGGTCTGTGTATTTTGCTAGTCAGATTAAGAACTATGAAGCACTCAAGTCACTTCAAACATTTTAGTTTCTCTTCATTCCCTGTTCCAAACAGTCCTAGAAATAAGTGTCTAAATTATACATGTCATTTGAAATGCAGCAATCTCCTTTCATCCACATAATGAGCAAGAACATTCTTCTCTGTAAACTATAAAATGTTTTAGTTACTTATATAACGCATGAGTCATCGCATGCTAGGCAATATAGAGCCTCCTTTATGGGGTAACTAATGTATTAAATGGTGGAAGGAAAATATACAAAATTAACTCTGATTTGCTTTTAGCACAAAATGTGAATTATTAATCACATACAGCTTGAGTTACACTTGTGGAAGGTACTCTATTATGGCATGCCTTGGAAAAGAATTTTGGTGAAAAAAATACAACACTAGGAACCAAGAAATGTAAGCTTTTCTCTTAGGTCTTGGCCAGGGTATGTAACTTGTCTGTCCCTTACTTTTGGCATATATGATGTAGAAGATTTTTGTTTTTACAGCAGAAGCATGTAGAGATCTAAGACCAGAACATCTCAATCTAAAGTATTGAAACTTGGTGGTTTGAGATGATAAAAATCCAAAAAGAAAATAGGGGCTAGCAAGAGAAGGATTTAGGAGTAAGATCAACAGGTTTTGTGGTGGTCACATTAGAAAGCCGAGATGAGAATCCAGCTGATTTCCAGGCACGTCCTTTTTCTTTCCTCCCATAATGAGACTTAACTTATGAGGGTTTGTAACACGCAAAGGCTTTGAAAGAGTGGAAAATACTGTTAATTTTATATGCTTTGTACACAGTGAGGCTCATAAGCAGCAGATAATAATTTTGTCTCAAAACCTATGAAGTAGCCCACGACTTTCATAGGATCTCCGTATACATTTTTCTGCTGGCTATTGCTTGTTTGAAGTGGCACACTGACTGCCCTCTACTGACTGTACTGTAATGAACTTGCTCTGCATAAAGAGTAGGTGAAGCCCTACAAGGGCCATAAATATAACCATTATTTGTAACAGTACTGAAGTCAGTTACGATGAGTCGCAATTGTTATTACTGCCTGATGAGTTAGCATTCATTAAAACTTAGAAGAAGCTATTCTGTTTAAACTACTTGCTTCTACAGGGAGTCAGGAAACAAAATGCAGGAAATCTAGTGGTTCACTTCATCTTTCCTCACCCGCACTGACGCACAAAGGGAGACCTGTCTGTTCCTTTCCTCACTGCAGTCAGTGAGTATTCACTCCACATCTGCACAAACCACAAGGGCAGAGTAACATGGCTTCTAAATATTCCTCTTCCGTATTTCTTTAAGTGGCCTTTAAGATAGGGCTGTTGCTCCCAGGAAGTAATAGGACTGAAGGGTATTTCAAAACACAAGCTGTCATAATATCAAATGCCAAATGTCAAGGTAATGAAGTTAATGAGGAGAGCCTCATATATTCTTCCCATGCATTTGTCACTGATGATACTTAGTCTGAATACGTGATCTACACAGAATCCCTTGGCTCTGACTCTAGTCTATTTTTCACTGAGAAGAAATAATACCCAGTAAAGAAGAAATCTTTCCTCTGGGGTTTAAGCTGTGCACCTTCAACATGCAGAGATTTTTCTTCAGAGTGCAGGTTGACCACAGAGGAGATAAAGAGGTGGAGTTAGTCGGTCAGCCCTTTGCTGGCCAGTGAGCCAAGTAGCTTTAGTTGAAATGAAAACTTACAACATGCTGTGAAAAAGAAGTAATGCATGTAACCCAATGGAGGCAAAGGCAACTCTTTGTCTTCCTTTAATGGCAGGTGACTAAAGTGTGATTCTACCTGCCCTAGAAAGGGTAGGAATATATATCTACTGGGTGCTCTTGTCTAAATCCATGGTAATGATACTAAAGGATTAAATCTATTCCTTGCATACTTTCTAGGGCAATCTGTAGCTACACAGGTGGTTTACTCCGTTCAGTGATTTCACTCGGAGTAGGATTTGACCCATCCAAATGAAGAAAAAAAGAATAATTCAAATATTAAGAGCGACATTAGGAGACTTATGAAATTCAACAAGGACAAAACCTGCACTTGGGAAGGACTAAACCCTCGAAATAATACATGCTGGGGACTGACTGGCTGGGGAACAGCTCTGCTGAAAGGGCCCTATGGGTCTCGGTAGACATAAGCTGAACACGAGCCAGCCGTGTGCCCTGGCAGCAAGGAATGCCAGCAGCATCCTGGGCTGCATTAATGGGAGCACGGCCAGGCGAAGCTGTTATCCCTCTCTACGTAGCACTCATTAGACCACATCTAGAATAGTGCGTCCCCCACCAGCACAAGCAAGACACTGATAACTGGACTGAGCTCAGCAGAGGGCCACCGAGATGGTCAGGACTCAGAGCATTTGCTCCGTGAATCTGAGGGAGCTGGGCTTGTCCAACCTGGAGAAAGGACAGCTTCAGGGGGACATAACAGCAGCTCCCCCACACCTATATGAGGCTGTCAAGAAGGAGGAGCCAGACTTTTCACAGTGGTACATGGTAGGAGGAAGAGAAATGAGAGACAATTGAACAAGAGAGGTGGAGATACGGACATACAGAGGAACTTTTTTTCTCCACGACAACGGTCAAGAAGCAGAGCAGGTTCCCCAGAGAGGCCCAGACCCTCCTCTGTGCAAGAGGGTTGATTCCAGACCTCTCAAGGTCCTTTCCAACCTGAATCAACCTACAATCAAGTCTGACTCATTGTTTCATTCTAATGTAGCCTCTCTGCATGTAAATTATATTTGTCTATGCAGTCAAATTACCAGCATAAAACCTGCATGCCACACAGGTCTAGCCTTTCCAAATATTAGTGATTAGTTAGCGATTAGGTTAGTGATTCACCTTGAGCCTCAGCAGAGCTCTGGGAATCATATATAAAGTGGCATCTGCTAATAGTTAATGACTTTTTTGTCTGCATCAAAAAGATGTGGCAACACTGATCTCACATACAGAAGTGAAACAAATGGCATTCTTGTTTAAAATAAGCGTAAGTTTGCTACTCTAAGAAAACTTACAGGCAATTTTATCCTATGGCTTCATATATACATTTCTGCCTTTTGTTTTTTCTTAATGCTACTCTGCTTCACTTGTCAGGTACCAAACACTACTCGGTGTTCTCTCATACCATAATTTATCCATTTATCACACCTAAATAGTGATACTAATCATTAGCTAATCATGTCCACTATATTAATTGTGAACTGTCCATTTCCCTGAACTTCCTTCAGGGTCATATTCTTACCATAATCCTCTGGAAGGGCAAGTCTCCAAAATCAAATCAAATTCCTAAAATCATTATAGAAAGTTTAAAAAAAAAATAAGAAGACAGTCTTCTCCTTTGCAAATGAAGCAGGAATTTTATCTCCTCCAGGTCATTTGGGGAAAGAGGACCATGCATCTGTCAATTCCTTGACTGAGTCAGATAAGAGCGTTTCTCCTTTTTCACAGATTTTTCTTTTCACAGTTGTTCACAAAATGAAAACTTTGTCATTCATAGTTCTCTTTTGTCTTTCTTCCACTGTAACATTGCTAAAGAAAAATTCAAATCTGACAGCAGGTAAGATCAAAGAGTCCAATAGCATAATGAAGTCCTTGTTTTCCTGCTGAACTAAAAAAAATTAGCCCTGTAACTCCCATATGTAGGCCTGTACCTCCTGCCCTTCCAGGCTGCTGTGGATGAGCAATATTAGCATGACTTTTTAAGGCTAGGACTACACACTTGGTGATCCTCAGGGTCAACAGAATAAACGTGGGCATCTTTGGACACTCTACGTGGACTAGCAGTTGTTTATTTTTAAGCTGGACCAGTGTCACAGTGAATTCCTCAAAAACCCAAAGGTTAATTTGCTTTTCTAACTATGCATTTAAAACACAAAAAAAGAAAAAAATAAGAAAGAACTTTATTCTTTCCTGGGAGAGTTTTGACCTTTTATTCATGTATATTTTTCAAATCCTGTCCTCCACTGTTTACGCCCGGAGCTAGAATGTCACAAGCCATCTTAGCACGGAGCAGAACTACAAAGACAAGCGGGGTAAGGCAAGGAGAGCAGGTGGAAGGGGGTGAGAATCATGAATGTGGTGGATCAAGGTAACGGGCTTCCTTAATCATGTCTACTAAAACATCTCAGGTGTACAGAATTACTTTCCTCTTTTTCCCCAAAGCTTCTGAAACAAGCAACCAGCCACCCTTATGATACGATGTCAAGACAGAAGCGTGTAACATGACTTTACAACCCCACGAAAGGAGGGTAGGATGGTGGACTGAAGCCAAAACGTTATCTCCCCAAGCACTACAATAGCTAGATCAAAATCTGAACATCACAAATGACTTCTTGTCTATCTGATGGTTTGTTTCTGAACTCCAAGCTACACTGGAGGTTACATCAATAATTCCTCCTATTGTCATGATGACTCATAAATAGATCAGATCATTGCACTCACACCTATTGACTCAGCATCCCTCCACTGCTGAATGATATTTTTGTCTGTGCTGATGCAACACTGTTTTGCCTTGATGCTAATCTTTGGATTTGTGAGATCCCAGATGCCTTCAGGATTTTGTAATAAATGGAACATGCCAGCAGATTGCAAAGAAAAACTGAAGTCGTCTTCATCTTCATTCCTTCCCTTTGTACCATTATTTCCTTCCAGAAAGGAAAAGCTAGGAATTAAGAAGAAAATATGTGCTCTTCTTCAAATGATGCTAAGGACAGTTTTGGAGCTGGCCATGATGCATTGTGTCTCTCTGTTTTGTGAGTAAAGTACTTGCTTCTTACTAGTGCCAGGTCCTGCACTGCTACATGAAACTTCCTTAAGGGAACTTCCACTCAACCACAGAGAAGCACTGATTTTGGAGTTCTCTACTCTGTGTCTCTGATAGCCTACATACATTTCAGTCATGGGAAGAAAGAACATCCTCAGTTGATAAAGACAACTGATTCAAGAACAAATTTTACTTATTCAAAGTACAGCCAGAAATTTTGAGCAAAGCACAGCTCTTTAAGCAAAAAATGTGATGTAATACAGCCCTAAATCATGCTAAGTACTTCCCTCCTCTTAACATTATCCCAACAGTGGTACAATTAACAAAAATCTATTTCCTAAGACTTCGGTTATTATGTAGGTGTCAGGGAGTTTTTATTTAAGCAATACTAATGCCCACCTTTTTTTCTGTTTTAACCCCATTCAGTAAAGGGCTGTATTTTTAATAGGCTTAAATATTAACTACTAACTGAGTAGTCCGTAAGTAAAAAGAGAAACGGAACCGAGTATGCAAACCCTGTTCATACTGCCCTATTCCAATCTGATACAATGGGAAAAAACCTGAAAAGGGAAAGTAAGTACTCATGGTAGCTTGAAAATCTATGCAAAGGCAGAAGAACTTTGGTACTGTGACACTAATAAATTTTGCTTGCATCAAGGACTTCCTTAAGCCCCTCTGACGCCTAACAGACCGAGCTACACTGATACCTGGATTAGTGTATAGTCAGACCACTCGATTCTCTCAGATACAGTCCGCAATCTGCCCTTCAGAAAATTCACTCTGTTTCTGTTTCTATGCACAGTGCTCAGCAACAGTGCTTACAGAAGAAGGGATGTTATCTGAAGTGAAAAACACAATCATCTCCCAACTATTTCCTCAGCTGAGTATTCCCTTCCATTTTGGTCCTCCTTTTCCAATAGCAGGGCCTTCAAATTAAACTGATGGCAGAAGTTTCTCAGTGCTTGCCAAGGACGGAGAAAAGTACTTAAAAAGTGGTTCAGAAGAGAGTACACAGAGACAGTACCAGCGCAATGTTCCTGTTGGACTGTGGGAAAATAAGAGACCGGCAACTAAGCTACAAAAACAAATAAATGAAACAAAACAAACCCCCACATTCATGTGAACATGTTTATGAGCAAGTGGTGACTTTTCAGTTTGTGGGGCTCTCTA
This sequence comes from Burhinus oedicnemus, assembly GCA_008921705.1. NCBI lineage: Eukaryota > Metazoa > Chordata > Aves > Charadriiformes > Burhinidae > Burhinus > Burhinus oedicnemus. The sequence continues at coordinate 393,496 of VFFE01007105.1, read as the reverse complement.
TGGAAAATTCTGTAGCAGACTTGTGCATGTATGTGAATGTATAGCACAACAGATGTTTAAGGTGCTTGTACCAAACCAGAACAGTACAGGGTATTTATTCAATATCAAGACAGCATTAACAAGATGAGAACGTTCAGTCTGTCATACATCAGAAAACAAGAAAACCAGCCCATTAGCTCATAAAGGGCCTTGAAATTTTCTCTAGGGACCCTGTTTCATCTTCAGTCCAAGTCCTCCCATGCCCATCTCTGCAAGCTTGGGCACGGTCGGTGAAATCCCTACTAAGGGGTACTTGCTGGGGCATACGTTATATGTTGCAGTTTGTCACAGACTGTATCAAGTTTCCATAGGATTTTGTGGTTCATTTTTTTTAAATGACACTTAAACACTTGACAGTGTCCTCAGGCACGTGCCAATTCAGACAGTGCAATGAGACGCATAGGGGAAAATGATACAGTCCTTTACAAGGTAATGACTATTTTTTCTGTTTTCCAACACAGAACACATATTCTTGGCTTGATAATGAATAACTAAGTTTTGGATTATTCTGTAGAATGTTGTTCTCCTAAAACCTGAAATATACCACCACAGCATGCCACCACTAAGACAAAACAACAAAGTTTTAAGTGAGATTTATAAAGCTCTGACAGGGATGGGCCCTATTATCCCCAGAGTAAACAGTATCCCTGTTACGTAGCATAACACTTAATAAAAAAGAAGCTTAAACTCCATCTCTGCCTGTCTGTATTTTGTAAATTCAAGTAACGGAAGACCAAGTACCTGATGGCAAGTATCTGATCAGCACCCATTGAGTAGACGTCTCCCTCCAAAAAGTGAATACAAGACTAACGCTGCAGGTGGTTTTGTTTTTGAAACTGTCAGCAGAAACATGGAAAATGAAGCTGAGGCCAGTGTGTAAATCAGTTCCTACATCTTCATGCTCGTGTTGTTACTGGTTCTGGGGAGGTTACCACTTTATCTAAAGTATATGGCAAAGATCACAACTGGAGGAAGACTAAAGACATCAAAACGAAGAACATTAGACCATTTCATTACTCTAGTTCCCTGCCATCTATTTGGGAGTTTAGGAAATTCAACCAAATGACTATGTAGGGAGCATACTTGATTTGCTTTCAAGGCAGACAAAGGCTGACAATCATTTTGTAAGCACAGTACAACTTACATTAAAATATGTGAAAAACGTCCAGCAAAGGACAGCATCAATCCCGAGACTGATTCAAGACCCTCCCTTTGTTTTTGAAGGCTCTTCAACAGGAGCCTGAAATCTGGGAAGAAATACTGCATAGGCTAGATTCCACAGGAGTGTATTTGCTGGTGTTCATATTCCCACACCTCAGACACCATCTCACCATTCCCAGTTACTTCATTTGGGTTGGGTTAGGTCTTAGCTGTTGCTCTGGAGGGATCTGGTATATTTTTGGTTATTACTATTAGCTAAAAGATTCTCTCCTGATCTATGTTGATATTTCAAGCAACCCAACTAATAGAAAAAAACAACCAAAAAAACCAACCAGGCACAGAAAACTTTAGGTTAGGGAAGACCTAGACCAAGGACAGTCCATTCATGGCACAGGTGGCCTTTGGAACAGGTACAAACCAAGCTTTCAAAACACTGTCACTTCTGATGTGCAAGACGGATAAAATGCCTGAGGGCTATCACAAAAGCAGTGAACCACCAAAAAAACTTTTAGTATAGAAGAGCCCCAAGTTGAAGAGACAGAAGGTGAAATCACACTTGAGCAGTGCTACTGTTTCAAAGCAAGACAAACAGGACAAAGAGCCACAGCAGAGCCCATCCAGGTCCCCACCTGCCTCCATTGTTTTTCTGAGGCCATAACAGGCTATTAGCAGGTTTCTAGTAAAGTCTCGGGCCTTTTGGCAGCTGATTAATTCTTTTCACCATCATCAAGATGTCATTATGAAGTCACACCAGAATGAAATTATGAAAATGATATTGCAAGAAGACAATTGGAATCAGGTTGGCAAAACCATTTCTTATATCTAGAAAGTAAAAGCCCTAAACTAGAATTTTTGGCATGAGATGACAGAGCCATGAAGGAAAGTGGGGGTTTTGCAGCATGGTTATATACTTATGAGGAAATGAACATAAGATATATTCCAGATAAACTCCCATAAAAGAAAGAACTCCTTAGTATTGTGCTTTTATTTTAAAACCTACAAAGCATCATATGAAATATTTCCAGTATGAAATTGAAAGAAAAACATTTCCCAGACAACTAAAAGAAGTTTGTCACATATGCCCGCAAAGAATGCTCGTTAGGACTCTATTTTAATGAGGGATGAAAGGGATTGCAAAGCTAGTCAATGAAATTTTAACAGCTTCAATGTTTACATTTACTGGTGAACATAATTTGCTCACAGAAAGACTGAAAATGTAATAATGACACTTCATATTTCAATATTTTTGTTTACCGCACAGATAAAAATGTATATACATTTGCAAAAATCATTTCAACCTATCATCACTGGTTCATGTGTCTCACAGAGCTGAGAAGATGTGTAGAAACTATGAAAATTAGTAAAACATCAAGTTTGAGCAATTCAGAGTAGACACTACTTGTAAAGATGAGGCACTCATCTTCACAAGACAGGAAAATTATCATAGTTCTTTACTGGAAAAGTTTTTAGTTATGGATTTATTAAATTGCTAAGACTTCTGTAGTTTTTTAGATGAAAGAGTTTGTGGATAGGATAGTTTGGTTTTAGTTGTGTTAGTTGATGTCCGTAAGAGAAAAAGTCCTTTAAAAAAGACTTGTGGAAGGCAAATGAGTATGTGCTGAATTTTTTGAGAAAAAGATGTTAAAATCTTGAAGTCTTTAGGATTGAAAATCCATAAAGAGAACTGAATAACTGACTTGTCTTTTTTTTTTTTTTTT
>VFFE01007105.1:351710-390558 GCA_008921705.1 Burhinus oedicnemus | reverse complement strand
AAACACTCATTGCCAACTGATCTTTGCAACAAGGCCATGTCAAAGATGAACCCAAGAGCCAACTACAGTGTTAAAGAATATTTCAAAACTCCACTAAACCCTCATCATAATATCCCAGTTACAATTGTTTGTAATAATTTTATATATTTTTAAATATAATAATTATGTATAATATGTTATATATTATATATAATTACCATTATATATAGAATTAATTATGTTGAAGACCTATGTGTCACTGTAGTTTTAGACATTTTACTAGTAATACTTGTTCCGATAATGAAGTAGCACAGGACATTCATCTCATTTGACTTTTACTTCTACTGTTTTAGGCAAAGACTGTTGAATACTTACATAACTAGGAAACAGAATAAAATTGACCTTCTCTGCAAAACATTACAAATTTATTCTCAAGCAAATACATCTTTCTAGTTCCTACACACAGGGAGTGACAGGTTTTACACTGGATTTCATTCACTTCCCTGCTTGTGAATTCCTGATAGCATGAACAGGGTACGCTGAACAGGTATTTTGAGAAATAGCTGTGATTTCAACAGTTGGTTTGATTGAACCAGGCTGATTCTCAATGTATTATTTAAAAACAAACAAACAAACAAACAAACAAACAAATAAAACCCACACACACTTGAGGAATAAAAGGAAACACATCATTGTGACTGCCTTAGGAGAAAGGAGAGATGGAATATTATAAATATCCATAGGTAGACATGCCAAAATTCATCCCCTATCTACAACATGGAAAAGCCAGAGAAGAAATTCACCCTCCAGCAAATAATTATTCCTAGTTTTCACACTATTAAAACAAGATGCTGGGAGTTTGACCAGTGTTGCACTGTACCCCTGTTGTACAAACACAGGCAATATGGCTCAGAAATACATACTGCACTGTAAAAGTTTAGGGTTGTAACTGAAGGTGCTTTCACCAATTTGTGACATATGAAGAGTAAGAATGTTCTTTCAGATCTTGTACCATGAATGACACAGATCACAGAGAAGGGGCTGATCCAAAGCTTTCAGGGAGATTTATTTAAAGGCCATTAAATACTGTTTAAGACTGCAAGACAGCGCAGTAGACACTGTAGCCTCGAAAGTGCAACCTCAGCCTCAAACTGTGGGACTGCATAGAACAAGGACCTTGGCAGATACCACGGGTTCAGTGGTTCACTGACAGCTCTCAATTCCCTGATCCCAGATGTGAAAGTATTGGCGGAAACAGCTGAGACGCAGTGTATCATTGATTTTGCATTAAGATGCTGCAACATCCTCCAGGATACAACCCAGTCAATGCTAACGCTGATTTCAGTCTCCCTCCAAGAAGCCCCACAAATTGATGCTGGTGCATCTAGCGCAACTGCCAAGGAAACCAGAAAGCGATACAGCCAACTGTGGGAACGCGCTGACATTGTGCCAGAAGTCAATACAGAAGTGATTGTTGAAAGTTGCAGTGATTTATGAGGTGGGAAAGGGTGATCAGGATGCAAAAAGTGAAACAAGAACTTTCCATTTCCTACTTCATGTGCACCGGGCACCGTACGAAACAACGCGTGACACCAGGTTGGTATGGATGTCTGAAGCGCTATGCCCCTGAAAGGAACAAGGCAGATGATACCAGACAGATAACAGTGACTGTGAACACAAACAACAGTCACTATCAACTCAGACGCAGCCTACACACAAGAGTGAACACAAAAACCAGACAGGTTCTGGGGGAAACCCTGTAGGTTTTGGAGGTTTCTGAGTTTATTGAGGGTGGGGGGTACAAAGAACTCTTTTTTCACCCAGTGCTAGAGAAAGCACCATTTGACTGTGCTTTACTCCCAAGGCAGAGGTTAATCCAAAAAGATCAAACTTTTCCATATCCTTTCCATAAAAGAATCGGTACATCTCAACTCCCCAATGTCTAAGAAGAAAGCACTCTCTGAACACTGATGCTGTAGAAATCACTGGGGACATCGGCACATGGTATATGGACAAGGCAAATTCTGTTACCAATCAACTATAACAACAAAAAGTTTTATGCAAAATGCAAACTCTTCTATCAAAGCATTAAGCAATCAGCTTGGCTAGGCAGTCAGATTACTGTGGAAAGCCAAGAGGGATGTGTAGAGGAAAGTGGAGGTAAGACTGTACTAGTGTAAAAGCGTGAAGAACCCCCTAAGTAGTCAATAGATGGAACAATATATATTCTAAAAGTGCAAAGTATCTTAAAACTATTTCTTTTAAGCATTTGGAAATAGAAGGAACTTGAGTGAAAATTTGCAATATTTTGTTCAAGTTAATTTTGTTAAGTTAATTATGTCATCATTTCTGATCTTCTGTTGAAATGTGCAGTCATCTGCCAGGTGTCTTAGGATACCACCCACAGCACATAAATATCAAACCAAAAATATTTTTATAAAATGTTCAACTGAGTATTCTCTGAAAAACTCTGACAAAAAGCACTCGTCAGTTCAAGATCGCAGTTAGAATGGGGAAAGGGAAAGCAAAAATAGCTGTAACCCACCTTTGCATTTTCCATCAATTCAGACAAAACTAAGACTTCTGATTTACTCGGGAGCCAGCAGCCTTAGGGCTGTTGCAACTTCACCCTGAACACAGAGGCCAGGAGCAGATGATCCCCAAGAACGGCTAGCACGAAGCATGCAATGCATTCTGGCCTTTCTCCGTACACCCAAAATGACAGTAGACGTTGCGATGAGTCAGTGCCGGGGGATTCCTGGTTATTATAAGGGTCATTGTGCAATGGAAAAATACCTTTTATTCATAAATTCAGAAGGCTGGGGTACACTGAGGAAGAATGGGTGTGAGGGAATTCCGTTCTTTTTCTTTGCTCCCACAGTACGGAGACTCAAAAGCACGATGTCCTTGCTTGCAAACTTATTGCTGGCAATGCTTTTGTTAGGGTGCCTAGAGGCTTTTGTGCAGGCAACAGCAGTATGTCATTTCAGTATCAACTCCTGCCCTTGGAAATTATTAAAATCCAGCACATCTTTTGAATGAGAAATGAAATGTGTTCTCCAGCAAACGCTAAAACTGCTCATGTTGCTGGCAGCTATGTTAAAACAAGGATGCTCAAATAAAATTCCTATTAAAAAAATTGAATTGAACTTTTCAATAGAATTAGATTTTCCTGAAATTTTATTAGCTGGCAGGTTCATAAACTACAACAGAAACAAAGGAGGAAAACCAAATAATGCTTTATGAGCTATAAAAAGGTAGCAAAGGGGACCAAAAAAAGCACTTTTTTGAAATAGTAAGTCTACGAATGGTAATTTTATCTCTTTCTGACAGTAAATGGCTCCTACAGATTTGTTAAGGTCATAAGCTCATAAAATGCAGAGTGAAATGAGCTCTCTACTAAATTTCAAACAGCACTCCCAGCTACATTCCCCTCACGATGGGGGAGGGGATTAAAAAGCCCCACCAAATCGTCACTACCCAGGTGGCATCTACTTTTACCAAGATTCACAGTGACTACACAGAATGGCAGTGTGTTCTCAGCAAAATTCATTGTCACTGACCGGGACTAAGAAGGAAAGATGGGTATTTGGCTTCCCATGGCAAATCTTCTGTTGAGGAACGACAGTGACAGGATCGGCAGCAGGCCATTGCTTTGCACACTCCTTACCTAAATATCTTAACTCATCTTGGGTCCTGGCCATTTCTTGTCTGAAGGCCAGCTTGTCCGATTAACTCCACACGGCAAATCACTGCACCTGCATATTCTAGGGTCTGTAATACACCAAGTCCGTCTACATGATCTAATGGTCCCTCCTGGCCTTGTAGATCCACAAATGAGCAAGGAGGGCTCGAGTGACTTCAAAGAACTTCCTTTTGCCCCTTGCAGGATTAAATCGTAAGGGATTGTTTTGCCTTTCCTCCTCCTGCATTTCAAGTTAAAACCATTTTCTTCACCTACTCTCCTCAAACAACTGCCACGTAGTAATTCAAGCCACATTGCACTCTAGGAGAGGCTGCATTCCACGGCAGGGCAAATCACCCTTTTTTCTATAAGGAATTTTGTAGAGAAGAGTGCTTCAGTCTGAAAAGCACTGGAAAAATATATTGTTTTCAAAGACTTAATTGAAACTGCTCTCGAAGGGCAATACCTGATTCACTGTCACCTTCATTCCACATACCTACAAGATCACAGGTTAGAAACACTTCCAATTGCTGCTTAGCAAATGAACCCATTTGACTAAAACCTTATAGCAATATACTAAAGATATACAGCTACTTCTGGTGCATCAGCTTGGTTATGTGTCTCCTAGCAGAGACTCGTATAAATGCAGAGACTCAGCAAAATAATACAAACAATGGCTTTGCCTTTGGGAATTGGTTGCCATAAACAAAAGAAAGAGAAATTAAACAGTCTGAGGTCAGACAGCCCTTTCACCAGGGCACGGGATCCAAACTTGGCCAAAAAACCTCTGCGTCCCTAAATAACCAAGAGCATCTCCTAAGCAGTGTTTTAAATGTTTTGAAATTAAGTGAGAAGCTTCTAGTGGGAGCTATGAATTCTGAAAGAGTGTAACTGGTCATTCAGCAAGGTTTACATCCTCAATCTATAGCCCTATATGATACAGATAACTTTATAAGCTTTTTACTCTCCCATCACTAATAATACGATTAATGCCAACACAGATTAATACTTTTACTATGCACCTGAGCAGAACAGTCTTCCAGAACAGTCTGACCATGTTTGAAGAGCAATTTCAAACCAACCGCTCCTTTTCACAGCCCCTGTGAAAGGCAATGACTCTGCATTAGCTACACCCGCAGCTTTAAAGGAGCTTCTCTGGGAAAAGGGCAATAAGAGATACGGATCCATCGCTTGTTGCTGCTTATACCGAGCACTCCTGTTCTGTGGATTGCATTTCCATTGCTCCAAGAGTAAACTCACTGCCTCATCAAACCATTTCTGAAAGGCAAATACATTTCTAATTCCAAATAATGACAAAACTCCATGGGATCTCCAAGAGAAAGGGTTTCTTTGAAGTAATCTCTTAAAAGAGTGAATGGAACATTGTTGTGCTGGAAGCTAAGGGTCAGACTGTCCTAACTACCAACATTTGTGCATATTCAGCAGTGACTCATGAAATTATGAGCCAGAGCCAGTGACCTGCAGGAATTTAGTAAAAGCCAAAAGAAAAGTGAACATTTGTGTAGATAATTAGAACATCCACATTTAGAAGGGGTCAAAAAAATACAATATTAAAGCAGAAGTAGAAAGCCCTTGGGATTCAAAGTCAGAATACACAAGAGAAACTTCCCCAAAAGTTGCTTTTTAAACTTTCATCCTCTCTGCAATTTTTTGCACCTTTCTCTGAAACCTCTGGTATTCCAAAGTGCTGGATATTAAAGGTAGCCGCAACTAGGCATGAGATGGCACCCTGTGTTCTCATGTAGAAGTGATTTGAAAAACATTCAGTGTGAAACAAGAATTAAGAGTTCCTCATCTGTACATACCAATTGTGAACAAATAACTTTCTCAGAAACAACTCTGAGTGCCCCAGTCTGTACAGTATCTGGGGGGTATCTGTAAAGTATGTAATAATCCAGATACATTCTCAGTCCCACTGATCGGTAACACTGAAAGTGCATTTTCAGAAGTCCAGCGTTATGCACTCCATCTTCCCTGTTACTGCACAGAGATAGACACGATTTCTTAAACCATGTTGCCTCAAAGCCACTTTCACTAACAGTTCTTAAAACTGGAGGCCACCTTTTTGATCATGGCAGAAGCAGAGCACAGGGTATGATGATACGCATCCCTGATGATATGTACCCGACTTGTAATGACAGTATGTTTCTGTGATTCACTTCTCTCTCCCCTTCTGTTGAAATCAACCCTACAAATGGAAGAGCTACACTGTGATGAGAAAACCTCATCTACATAGTAAAAGACTCAGTTTCACAAAGCCATTTTAATACCATCTACTCTGTGGCATTTCTAGGGCTTGGTTCCAAATCAGGACTATTTCTCTAGTGTACAGCTGAGACTGGCTCTCAAAATACAGGTAGGCAATCCAGACAGACAGTCCTGCTCTTTCAATACTGGCACGCCTCACCTAGAAACTGGGGCTTCCTCATGAGGGATTTGCCTAGTAAAAGTTGTTTTCTGCATCCAAACGCCAGCAAAGAAGGCAGTACCTTGAGTCGTTTGACTACAGCAGCCATTTTGTTAGCTCTTCCGAGAAGCTGAGTATGAATTTTGGCAGCTTTCCAGGAACGCCTGATGCAGTAACTACCACAATGGTGTGTGATACAACTGCAATGTCCTGGTGCTCAGGAACTGCACTACGAATCATCTTCTTGATGGTTTCAAGTTTTAATTTTTTTCCAGAGGACAAGATGCCGTTCAGGAAATTCCCGTATCTACAATATCTTGTACACAGCATTGTAAGGAAGGTGTCAATACATGTCATTCAACAAATCTCTATACCACAAATGGGAATGTGGGTGCTTTTCAGACAGTGGTCTGTTAATGTAGCACACATAGTACAGTAATCCAGTCTCCAAAAAGTCTCATACTGCCTTCATTAAAGAGTGATTCCCTGGGTTTTCTTCTATTTCTAAAACTGACTTAAAATACTATTAAATAGAACAAATTTACTGAGCTAAAATAAAGTAAATGGACTCTTGTGAGTTTGCAAAAAGTGTAGACTTGATTTCCTCTTACATCACTGCAAATCACAGTGTAACCCAACTTGATAGTATGCTCACACAAGCAAAAAGGAATCAGACCTTCATTTTAGGTTCTCCTGACCATTTATCCAATCTGAACATTTTCTGCAAGACCAACAATATTATTACCTGGTTTCAGGCATTCTAATTGACTAGGGTTTTTATTTTTTTCTGCTAATTTATTCAGCAGCCATACAGTCTTCCTGTGGTTAATTAGAGAACTCACTCAAGCTCGTCTAAAGATTTTATAAATATGAACACGTTACCTCTTATTGTATCTCCTATTCCTGCCTATTAATCCCACAATAACTAAACTAAATGTTCCTTTAAAAAAAAAAAAAAGGCTACTAGGAAACTCCATGCTAAAAAGCAGTAATCATTCCCAAGTTCATTCTTAAAGGAAACGGTAACACAAAATGATACAAAACCAATTGACAAGTGGTAGAAAAAGCATGCCTTTGAAAACAAGGTGCTCATTTTACACCAATATAAACCTCACTGGAGGATGTAGCGTTACACCAGTATGAATATTAACCTGTATCTGGAAACAGATGTAATCCCATCTTGAATAAATTACTTGACAATCACGCTATACTGAGGACTTCCTTTAACTTTGCTCTTTGTATACCCAAGGCCTAGGCAAGTGGAACAGATCCTGGAAAAACAAACAGAAGTCATCTATGGCTTTTTGATGATGTGAATTTGATTCTCCAATAACTCAGCTCTACTGAGAAAAAATTCAAGTTCAAAGAGCTTTCACACCTCAAAACAGAATAAAATAATCAAGGGAATTTTTGGTTAGGCAAAAATCTCTGCTTATCCTGCATTGTCAGTGAGACCTCCTTCAAAGACATCTGACTAAGGAAATGCTCTGCAAAGCAAATTAATACCTGATGGACCAAATCAGTCCTGGTTAAAGCTCAACCTGGGTGCAGGGATGATACCGTGTATCTGCTATGACCCAGCACATAACAGTGCTGACAGAAACTGAAATACTTCTGAAACGGCATGCTCCAAAAATTAGTACAGGAAATTCTGAAGGATGGTTCTTTACCAGCACATTGTATTAAAGTACACTGTGTGGTTTAAGGAGGTGTATGAGATGGGGACAAGGTATTAGTTGTATTAATAAGAATAACGATAAAAGATAACTAAATATTCAATCTGTAGAACATAATCACAGATGGTTGGTGGTTGATTTGATAAAACAAATTCTCTGGTCAGTTACAATTTTGTGGTTCGAAGGATTTTTTGCATGGTTTTCTGAGGTATCTAGTTCTGATCTGTCAGAGACACTTCAACGGAAGTGAGACCCAGAGGTCTCATACAGCACCGCGATTCTTATGTTCCACGCAGCCTGTAATGTCCCAGTGTCATACAACACAGTGCTGAGTGTATACAATCTTCCAGATTAGGCCTAAATAGCATTCTGATCAACTGCATTCAAAAAAATTCCATAGCCAAGTCACATGTATTAAAGAGAACTGGCACTGAAAATTGCCACTTGCATAATTATACCTTGCTTTTGCAAAATTTCCCTTGTGATTCTACAAGGAGACAGAATCTTTCATCACTTCCTCATCTAAACTGCTGAATAGTGTCATTGTGAGATTTTTTTCAAACACTACTGTGCTCCATTTTATCATCATCATCATAATGCACAATTCTTGCATAACCCTGTTCATCCATAGAAGACTTCACCTCACTGGTGAAGTAAGTTATTCTTCTAGGTAAAATCAGCACATTTAGAACAAGACTCTATGAAAATGCATCAAAAAAGAGAAAACCCACTTCTTGATTTTTGTGATGTATTTTATTTGTCTGATTAGTATAAAGCATGCAGTTGGCTGGTAACTGGGTCAAGGTCATTTTTCCCCAGTGCATAATGAAGATTCCTACAACACAAATAGTCCTCTTACTTTCTGGGAGCTTTCCTGTATTAGATTTAAAGTCTTGGAAAAGAAAATGAGCTTCAGACACAATCTTGACAGCAAAATAACAATGCCTATGTTTATGTCAGCTATTCAGAGCCCACAAAATAAACATAGGCCTAATAATCTCATTAGGAACTAATTCCAGGAGGTGGCCATTCTGGTGATGACTTCACTGATAAACAATTCCAAGTATTTATAGCCTCCTTGGACTGTAAATTAGAAATATTAGATGAAAAAGGAAAAGGATACGTTCGAATTACAGTGGCATAAGTTTAAGTTCTACCACAGTAATCCTACTTCTCTGCTATTTTATAATCACAAGAGCATTCTATTTCATTTTCCCCAAGGTGAATGGCACAAAGGCATATGGAATAAAGTGAATTTGCCTTCTTTCAGACTATTTTATCATCTTATTTTAACAGATGAATAATAGCAAAACTCCTATCTTCTGCACAACATATCTTTCTACTCTTTATTTTACATTACTATGTATGTAGCCATATACATGGTCTCATACATACAAATTTAAACAGTGAGAACAATATCTGAAAAACCAAAGAGCAAAAAAATTGAAGTGGGTTATATAAAAATAGTCCTGATTACAAAGGCAAACAGCAACATTACCATAAGGGCAACATTCACTCAGAATGTGCATTTTATGTTAACTCTTTTTAATAGATATTTCCTCCCATTTTCTTTCATTTTAAAAGTTGAATTTGAATTTGTTCTCTGTTTGCTTATAGAATAAAAATTTTTCAAAATTGTCACTCATTCTGTTAGCTCTCTAGAAAATAACTGACGTCATTATTGAAATGAATGCTGACCTGTAACCAATGGCTTGTTATTAATATGTATACCACTACCCAGATAACAGATCATTACAGATCACACAGATTCAGAACATACATATAAACAGTTCAAGCAGATTTGCTTCAGTGAGAAGACAATGAATGCAATTCAGGGATGTGAAGCTGTATTCCAAAATCTGCCACTGGAGTAACAGTATTTACCTGACAGGACTCTGTTAGAGCTTAAGTAATTTTGACAAGCCACAGTCTCAACAGCGAGAGGTAAATGTTCATGTGATCTCATTTAAAGGGAATGTCTCGTTTTCTCCAAAGTCCTTTGCATGTACAGTCATCCAGAATGGCATCCAGCAGCCTTCTAGCAAACAGCAAGAATAACCAGAGGCCTCGTCCCCCAACACCACAGTGATGTCTCCCCCCAAGGCATGAGGCATGGAAGAAGCAGCCCGGCAGTAGCTCCCATCTCTAGATAACAAAGCAAATCTCTGCACAATGTAATCTGCAATCCTGCCCAGAACCTTTTTTTTTTTTTTTCTCCCTGATAAGCAAGTTCTGCTTCTTCCTGCACTCAGAGCAATCACTATATGCAGTAACCTTAATCCAGGCATACTAAAACTCATACGCAAAAGGTGGTTGGGTACTGTTTTAAAAATAATCACACTTAGCCCTTCTTATGTTCAGGGCATTAAGTAGACAAACACATATTAGCATTAAGCAAAGAAAGAGGGCCAAACACCATACACCTAGGATAAGATTTTGGTATCATTTGGGACTGGCAAACAAGTTTGCTGCTTCCCTGAATTCCCCCTCTGCTTCCCAGGAATCAGGAATCCTCTTTGCTTTGGTCACCTCTCCAAAGCCCCACCTAACCTCCCAGAAGTTCTCCAGAGCTGCCATCGTGACACTGAACGCAGGTGTGACGCAGTGCTGCCTGCACGACGAAGGCGGGACTGGCTGGAGTAATGATGATCGGTCAGAGACATCTAATGGTGAAATTAGTGAAGTGAAAGTATTTCTGCATCCCTGGCACAGCTCTCACTTGAGGACAAAAGGAGGAGAGCTTCGGAGCATGGATCTTTAGATACAGGGCTTGCTTTGCTATTTTGAGATGGCAGACAGAGTGCTGCAAACTGGTAGTTTATGGGAGCATCGCATGGGCCAAAAAAAGCAAAATACAAAGCACAGAAGCATTTTTGATAATAGGTTTGCAGGTGCGTTGCTCAGCCTGAAAAAACACACAGGAATGTCCCATACTCACCAGAATGACTACTGTCTAAATGTCGGGGCTAGATTTGCATGTTTAATTTAACTTACGCTGTTTGCATCACCCCATGTAGTCGTCTTAACAACTGGTACTTCAGCACCCTTTCAAAGCTGTATTCCTATCCCACTAGGTCACTGCTCAGTCAAGTGATTCAAAGGTGATAATTTTATCTCTCTTCATGAGTCAGTGTGATCCAGACTTGAGATTAGTGTCTGGCAGTTCAAAAGAAAGAGCTGACAGATGATAGCCCTTCTTGATAGACAGAAATGTTTTAAATAAGCAAAGAAAAAAACTTGAGAAATCGGAGAAAGACAAGAAGCCTAACAGGTTATCCATTCTACTTCCCTCACTAGAGCTGATCTATTCAAGATACTTATATCTAAATGGGAAAAGTAAAAATAAAATTTTAAAAAACAAAGGTAGAATTACAAATTTTAGCCCGATACGAAGCAGCTCAAGCTCGAGCCCTGTTCTTTCAGTTTCTTAGCCCTCATTCAAACAAATTCCACCCATCTGGTAGAGAAGCTTTATAGCCTGCTCCTCCCACAGCTCTGCACAGCACAGGCAAACTGCCACCAAAGACTTAATTGCTGAAGGAGCTTTGTGTCTTTCAGGAGTTCTCTACTTCAACTGTTTCTTTTAAAACTTCTGTGAAAACAAGTAGGAATGACATTATAGGTTTAGAAATAACCCTCTTTGCGATTTTTTGCTCAATCAGGTAGAAAGTCCAGCTCTCTTCCTTCATGAGCATGCTCCAGTAAGATAGCTTTAAGAGGAGGAAAAGCCAATAATCCAATTTCCCCAGGGTCAGGGGCCTCGCTTTGCCTTTCTTCTACAGAACTAGCCTGTGAGTGTAGTGTTCTGGGTGTAACAAAATGTTGTATTATCCAGGTCAGTAACTTTAATAATTCCTTTCCATCTATGACTAAATGTCCTTCTTCGAGATTGCAGGTGCTTATGTTACTATGGACAAAAAATTTTAAAAGGCAACCTCATCCCTGGACTTTTGTTAACTTCTAGGACTTCCCTGTGCAGCGGTAGAGAGGAAGGAAAGGTTTGAGCTTGTAGGAAATAATTTTTTAATTCAGAAGATCTTTATGTTTGGGAGCCAAATAAAATGCCAAACTCTGGAAACAGTGATTATATTTTATGAAAACCAGGTCACTGTGATTTGGGACCTACCTCAATATCTAAGAATTTAGGAAATAATGTTTACTAGTTAATTTTAAAACACTAGGTCAAAATAAAAGAAATCTGCAGCTTCAAAGAGAAATGACAAGTTGATGAGATAGACAGCTGCTGGAGCTGTTGGACCACACTGTAAACTGTGAGGTCCAAAATGGGCTAAATGCAAAAATTTACCTGAAATGACAAATAGATCATTTTTGAGGCCCTAAATTCACAGGGGACTTATGTTTGTTGGGTTTGTTTGTTGGGTTTTTTTTTCCAGAATCGTCTTCTGAATTGCAGAAAACTGATGTATAACATTTTATTTTCGTGTTCTGGGATGGTATTTAAAAGTGTACTCTTAACTTAAGCTAATTAATACAGTTTAATACAAGCATAGTCAAAGTAACAAAAATTACATTCTAACACCTGCTAAACTGGCTGGGTTAAAGTTCAGAAGGAAACTGCAACTTTCTATAGTTTACAATAGGCTGCTTTATTTAAGTTTCTAAACTACTCTGTCCAGGACTTTGAAGTCCAAGTCTCGACAAAGCCTGTTAATTCAGTTCTAGGGTTTTTGAAAAAAACATAAAGAAGTCTCAGAATTTACTTCATCAAAATGTTAGCCAGTAAAATGAAATGTAGTTAAACTAAAATGGCCTGAAGAATATGGCTAATAATCAGTGCCTCTCTTTATAGAGCAGCTGATGCTTTCTTTTAGCTATTATTCTAGCATTTTCTCCAGTCGTCATCAGCTAGCTACCTGTGTTGGTAGTATGTATGATTATCTCTTTGTATTTTGTGTCCTAGTGATAAGTTACAAGATTTTAAAACCCTAAGGAATCCAACCATACAACAGGTAGAGTTGTTCTAATGGAAGTTCATTGGGTCTAACGTCTGTGAAACTCTGGAAGTAATTTTTCCTCCAAGATGGAATGACTTAAAATAGACTTTGAGCAAAGTAGAGAAACTGAAGTTGACTGAGATAAGTATGGCCATCTGGAATTTTGAGCTATAATGGGCCTCAGAGGCTGGAAATTAACTTCCTCTGCCTAGAGAGGACAATGTGTATTGTAGCCTCATCCATTCCTGACTTAGAGTGTTAAAGCTATCTGCTGGAGCAACTCTTTACTGAAGTTGCAGAAATTTCTTTTAATCTCTGGGACAAGCCAACACAGTATGAGATGTGTTAAATTACTTCTGCAACCAACGAGGTTTTTCCATTCCCTTCTGGAACAGTTAATTACGCAGTACCCCATTGAATCCATGAAAGCTGATGCTATCTGATTTCCTCTGGGTTTAGATTTGAACGCTATAGTTTTTAGCCTGTGTTCCTTCAGACATGCCTGCCTGCTGATTGAGCACAGTTTTTACTTTGGCGGAGAACTGAACACTGTAATTTCCATCCAAACCTTATATTGCATACACCTGCAGCATCCAGCTGGCAGGTGCTATTTTAGTATTGAGTGTACTACTTCCACTTCCATAGTAGATTCCCGATTTGAAGCTCTTCAAAGATAAGATTTATATGAAGTACCACAAGCCATTAGAAAGAGAGTCTTTAAAACTGTTGGAGAATGTGGACTTAGTGTTAAGGGCACATACCTTAAGTCATGGGAAATGGACATGTGCCATCTCAGCCCTCTTCCCTTTGCCCCCCCCATTAGAATTCAAAAATACTTTAACTTGTCCAGGTGGAATTATTCCTGGCTTTGTCATTTAGCTTTCCTCAGCACAAACTAGAGAATGCCTGTCAAGTTTATCCCTAATCTACTTGGAAAAGCTGCCATGATCACCTTAGAGTAACTTCTATATTAGCGTGATGTGGAGTTACATCTGAGCCAAGTTCTTAGAGGTAAAAAACCAGTTGGGTTCATTGTACTATCTAGACTGTTAAATAAATCACCGTTAGCCTTTCATCTCTAAGTATGCAATTATACTATACATCATCTGTCCCTAAGGGAGAAGTCAAAGAGTTTAAGTATGCGCAAAGGCAGTACAGCATGTGCGGCACCAGTGCTTCAACACTTTGTTGCTGACACTCTTCTGATGGTTTCAAGTCAAGTGATCTCCACGTGGTGATCGTGAATAAGCAGACCACAAGACACTAGTGCTTCTGCAGACCTTACATGTCAGATACTAAACTTGGAAATGCTCTGCTATATACAGTTTAAATGGTCACTTCGATTACTTGCTCACCTATCAGTGCTTGTTTATTTATTTTTAAAAAATAATCTGGATCATTTTTTTAAGTTGCCTTACTGGGAAAATTTTGCCTTCTAGCCATGTTGCAATCCATTCCCTAATTGGGACATCATGTTTGTCACTACTTCATGCTGTGCCCTACCAGGACTTGATAGAATCTCATTCCAAATAGTTAAGATAAACAAAAATTTTTGTGAACTTTACTCTATAGAATCTGAAAACACCGATTCTGATCTCTTTTGGTAAAGAGCAGAAATGCATTTACAAATGCATACAAACCAGTCCACAAAGCATTTTTTGGTACCTTGGTAGTTCATGAAAAATTGCAACTTTGCTGTGAGAATTCAAATTATATTCACTAGCTAGCAAAAAATTAAAAAATAAGATCGTCCACTGTATCTTTCAGTACTGAATAACTTTAAAAATATTTTGAAAGTTTTTTGTTGGCTTGTTTCTTCTCTACAATTTGTAACTGGTATTAGAATAATTACATTCTTTCAACAAAGCAGGGCTGAAAATAAGAAGAAATCACTTCTTTCATCAAAATACCTCAGACTATAGCAATGCCTTTTGGTGAAAGTTGAGGATGACTGACTATGCTTAGACCCTCTGTGGCTCTGAACAAATTAGTCTCATGAAAGCTTTGAGATGTTGAAGATTTTGTCTGAAATTGGCCTCCTGTCATTTAACAATTAACAAAAATAAGAAAGGTAGCTTAAGATTTTGTTGCTTGAGTAGGAAGGCAAGGTCCCTTGTATAGGAATTGAGTTGTATTTTGAAGATCTGTGGATTACAGTTCAAGTAACAAGATGGCACATCTCCTACAGGTGAATATTCCAGACGTGGCTGTGAATTGGGTAGGCATTGCTGTTTTCCCTTTTCAGTGATTAATGCCGTCTTTGTACTTTGGAACCACTGCTGCACTTCAACGTGTCTGACTTCCTCATTTAAATGCAAATGCTGCCATTGAAAAAGAAGTTCCACTAGTATGCGATAAGTTTAGCAGTAGTTCCAGCTGCTCCCATTGTGATGCCTGTTAATCAGGACTTCTGCACAGAGGTGACTGACTAGGCAGCTACTTCATCCTCTGGTGAAATCAAAATAGGTCACTCACGTAATTCCCGAATGTTTCCAGGCACTGAGTTCAACGAGGTCTTTCTGAATGATATAATTCATCCAATTCTACAGCTTCCTTATTTCAAGATAAATGTGTTTCTGAGAAAAGTTGCTTTATCTGGAGTTTTTTTGCTATTACTCTCCTTAATGATCTGAATTACTTCCCCAGTTAAAAAGACATACATTTTAAGTGACCTGGCAGATTTAACATCCTACCAGTTCTTTCTTTGGATCATTTGTACTTCAGATTCAGCAAGGTGCAAAAGCAGTTATTATACACTGGGTACAGGTACTGTTCTCTTCTTGGTTATGTCCACAAAGAATGGTCCTATAACAGGGAGAAAAACTGAAATTTGGGGTATCAATTTCTACCTGTGATCCCAGAATACTTAAACTAATTGACTTGACCAGCATCGCTTAGCTGCACTGTTAATTTTGTGTCCCCTTCTGTCCACATATCCTTTTATTTATCAATACTTCAGAGCAGTGACTGTCCTTTGTGAGTGCAAAGGGGCCCTGACCCTACCATACAGTTCAAAATTAAATACTACTGCCACATAAGGTAAAATTTAATAAGAATCAAAAAGGTCCTTTTCTCCACTGAATATGTTTAAGGTCGCCACTAGAAGATGCAGTGCCAGATCCAATTCCTTCTTGGAGACAGCAAGCAACAGTGGTTGTTTCACCTGCTTATACAGTTACTCAGTTTAAGTCCTAAATACCTTCTCAAAAGGCCCCAGCCTTCATATACTAACAGACTATCAGTGTATTTATCTTGGGTTTCTTCCCTCTGTATTACTGGCCTAAGCAGGTGTAGTACTTTGAAGCATGGAGAGAAAGAGGCCTGATTCATGAGAGGTATCGTTTATCTGAGGCTGAAGAATGTAAATAGGAGAAACTAAATCAGCAGTCTAATGTCAACGGTGTAATTTTAAAGGGTAACTTAACTGTGATTTGCCAATGACAGCTCATGGCACAAAAAAGTTAATATAGGGATGTTTGCACTTGGCCAGTACAATCACACGTAGTATCTTCTGTGCAAAGGGGCACATCATTGCTTGCAGTATTTTTAACTACAGAGTGGCTTTGTTGCCTTTTTGCTTACTGTTTCAGACTCGGTAAGAGCCAATTTAAATCCCTTCTACATTAGCTATTTGTGTGTTCATGAAACATTTATTCAAAGTGATCAGGAGAAGCTATTTCCTTATCCCTGGAAGCACCACAAATACAGAGTTAAATCTTTGAGAAACAAGCTGTTGCTGTCACTGAATTGTTCCCTAGCTACTGGTACTCAAGCCTTCCCAGAGGCAAACTAAACCAATTCTGGAATGCTCCCAGATTCTATCAGCTTCTGAAACAAACCTCCTTCTAAGATATAGTTTGTTTTCCGTGGGTTAGCTTGAGGCTCTGACGTAGTAGAGACTTTAGCAATGCACTGAGTCATGCGGGGCTAGGAAAACATCTTTGGGGTGCTTTGTTTGTGCCTCATGTTGCTAAGCTGATAGGCAAGGATGATTGTTTATCAAGTGTCTGAATGGCGCTCTATGAGTTTTGGATTCAAGTCTTATAAAGACAGATGGAAGGACAAAAGAATCTTCTCAAGTGCAGACACCCAGAAAGGATCTAGGAGATACTAAAGCAGAGGACACAGGGGTAACTTCTACCAAAACAGGGATTTAAATCACTCTAGCTTGGCCCCACTGATTACTCCAGTACAAGGTTTATTTTGAAACATAGGATGAAGGGATGCTCCATGAAAATAAGAAGCTTTATAAATAATACTGACCAAAGGAACATGACAGAGCTGCTTGAACGTTAACTTGATTCACAAATGCCTTTTGAGGTTTGGAAATATATCTCTGTTCCATCTTGGGACATAAAGAAACTGTCACCACAGCTGTGCTTACCTTCCTACTGTTCCAACTCCAGTCTCCTAAAAGGGATGACTCTCCCTCAACTAAGAGAAAATGTGTTTTTAAATATTTACCCATGGAATGAACTGCATCAGTTTAAATTTAAGACATCTGCTAACTCGTTACAATCCTGTTTATTAACAACACAACTTTAATACCTAAATCCTGTGTCTTTCACCACAATGTATAATGTAAAAACTAAACTAATTTTAATGTCTATTAAAGACTATTTAATGTCATTCTTATTTTCGTAGTCTTTCACTTTCTGACAGTCCCAGCAGAGTACCACATTGTAATACTTGCCAAGATTGGCAACAGTTCTTTAAAGTCTTTAACATCAAAAAAAAAAAAAAGGTAAATTGTTTTACAAACTTCTAAAACTATTTTGTATCTTAAATTACCAGAAATCACCACTTCTTTGACAATTCTAAGCCAGCCCCTGCCTCGTCCTTTAAAAAAATAGGGGATGATGAAACTTTTGGAAGTAAGAAACAATTTTAAGAATTTATGAAGTTGACAGCATCTGAGACCAGAATCACACTATCAAACTAGTTCAACAGATACAATAAACTCTTCAAAGTGTGTCAACACAGACCTGTATGTACCTACCCCTTTAGGCATGTCCCCCTTCTCTCTTCAGCTCTAACAATTCTGCCTTTCCCTGCGTCCACAAACTAGGAGGGAGGAAAATGGGAGAACAGAGAGATGAACTTTCTAGGGCTAAGCAGACTCAGTGTTTCACATTTCCCTTGCAAGGCCAGATTTGGCATAGTTGAAGCTTCACTTCTCTCCTACCACTCAGCAACCGCACAGGGCTGTGCAAGTTAAAGGTCATCTGGGGCTAAGACTGCCGAGGTATTTCCAAATGGCATCTGAAGACCCCTCAGGATTAGTAGAATTTGTCCTTGCATCATCTAAACACTGAAGACATAACAGGGAAAGGGAACGTTATTTAAAGGTTTTCTCTAGCAAAGGTTGCAGGAATTTCCTCGTGCACGGCATCCAGCTGGCCCACCTGCACGGCAGCCCTAGAGGTGGGAGATGACGTGCACTGTAGCAGGCTCCTCTGGCTGACCTGCCAAGAAGGGAACTGCTCCACCCACCACCGCGCTGCTGCCTTTTGCTAACAGCAACCTCCAGAAACCTCGGGAGGCCAAAATTAGACACAGCAGTTTAGATAACCCTGGGAGATATTACAAACTTTTCCTTTGTTCGTTCAGCATCACTAGTGCAGCAGGCCAGCTCCTCAAGCACTATATTTAGCTCAAGTTAACGTCACTTGGTCACACATGTGGATGCATTTTACCTACATGGTATGTTTGAAAGTCAGATAAGCTTTGCCTCCACACCCTTCATTTTGTATTCGTAAACAGTTCTCTTAGTTCAGCTTCATTCCTCATTCAGCTATAAAGGAATGATAAAGGATTTCAAGCTGAAGAGTGAAACAAGGGTTTAAAAAATGCCTGCAGCCCCTCATTTCCTCCTCCCTCATCCACGAGTCCTAACTGTCTTCAGCAGCTCTTTGGCCAGCAACTTGTTTCATTGGAGCAGCGCGGTCTCAGCTCAGGAGTGACCAAGTCAAAAGTATGGATGGCTGTTTAGTCTGTGTACAATAAGCTAGTGGTTTTGAGGCTAGGTCTTCGCATCACAGGAATACAGCTGCCAGGACCTCTAGTCCCAGGAAAGGCTAACTTTAAATCCTTTAATCTCAGTGTTTCATTTCTTACTTAAACACAGAAAAAGGTAAACAAGTGATCCTCATTACAACCAACCTTTTCTCCTAACCTGCCTTATGAGGTCTGTGCCTTGCTGCAGTGCCAACTGCGGGTAATCACTTGCTTCCTAGAGTCTTGGATTCAGAGTTTTCCTGGCATCTCTCTCAACCAGAGCAGCCTGCTGGCTTTTGTATTGCCTGATTAGTCTCAACCAGGAGGCAGCTGATAAAACAGAGGTGAGGCGGGGCCCATGCCTGCCGAAACAGACAGGCCAGTGTATAAAACTACCCAGGATTGTACACTCTTGTCAAAGCAAAGGAAAAATAGTTACCATATGAATGTACTAGTAAACAAGCAATATCCAGGTACCGGGCTGTGAATTGCTCTAAAGGAAAGACTTAATTTTAAAATGGAAAACAATGTTGGCATTCTGTAGCAATTAAAAGGGAATTGGGGGCAGACAAGGGAGCATGTTAGATCAATGGACGCAAATTTGACTTGTGGCAAGGTTGTTATGTGGAATGTAAGAATTGAGGATGGAAGAGGAAGAAATGTCAGAATTTAACAGAATTTGCTAAGATACCCTCAGGAAGCAGACAAAAAAGAAAAGTCATGCAAATATTCAGTCCTCTCGCCTCTAAAATGATGCAGGATACTGCCTAGTGTTTTTGTTTACTCTTCTACGGAGAGGAATAAGCACTGTTCCAGACCTCTGCAAACCCCATCCTGCTAAGGCGATTTGCTGGCTGGGCCAAAGGATTAGGATTTTGCGCTTCGGGAATTCTGTTCCCTGTTGTATTCCTGTTCTTGCTATGTAGTTCCTAAATGAAGGTCATCAATGAAGTTCTTAGTCTGAAGAAGTACATAAATTATTTTCCCTAGAAAGGATGGCAAACACTCCAAACAACTCCACCTACAACATATCTGGCAGTTACTATTGTCAGCCTTAACAAACGTTTCTCCAAAAGACATTATGTATATATCATCATGCATAGAGATGCATAAATTAGTGACTAAAATTAGCTTCAAAATGCTCAAGTAGCTGACAGAGAAAAATATTTCTCGCAGGCAGGGTCAGCATTTGATTAGGCCTAGTTCAAAATAAGCTTAAGCAACTCATTTTACAGGAATAAGTAAACACTGGAAAATAAACTAGCTCAGAGCTTTTGTTGTGTTGCACAGATACCTCCAGCAGTATTTTTGCCTTGTACTTCCCACAATAGATCTGCTGTTTCTCATACAGTGATTATGTCCGTCTGCCAGACGCACTGAGCTCAGGGAGGCAGCCAGGTACAGACTTGCCTGAAAAATGCTACCTGTCAGTCACCAGAAGAAAAACTTCTCCAGATCAAAGTTGTCTGTTTTAGTCTTGTAATGTACCTGGTGTTACACGCTGCATGAGTTTTGTGGTGCTGATACTTCTCAGATAAAAACAGATTAAATTTTGGGTTTGCTTTAAAAATGTATTGAACATACTGAAATAAAACACCTTTCTTTTTGTCTCAGATGTTAGTTCTGACTTTTAGAGTTGTGGTTGTCTTTAGTGGGACCTCCTCAGAATTGTGTGTTCGAGCATGGTTCAGGCTGTGAATGAGTTCTGAACTCTGTAATGCCCAGACAATTTAGTAACTGCAATTACCACACTAGGACTTTGAAGAGCAGAAAGGAAATGGATGGTTTTACAAAAGGACTTGAATGCATGGACTTCTGCACTATCAACCACAGGGGCTCCTCACGGACTAAAGCCAAACACAGAACAGAAGCAAGTAGGTGGCTGTTTTCTGTGCTGTGTACGAAGAACAGCTCTATCTTTTGAATGGTCAAGAAAAACTACGAAACAAGGAGTATGAAAAAGAGCTTCCCTGAGAGGAACACAATGTCTCAAGTCTAGTATGCCATCTCATCTCTGCAGCAGCATAGCTACAGATTGGAAGAAGCGCAAAGGCTTGTTTGCCAAGATGGCTTACAGTTGGCAAACTACATGGAAGTAGAAGTCTTTAGAAGGAACATGACTCGTGTTCTGTAGAGAAAAGCATGAAAGGAAGATTATGTTGGGAATTAAGCTGGGAAGATGGATTGGACAATCAGGGTAGAAGGAAACACAACCAGAGTCTATCCTGTAACTGTCAGCATTTACACAGGATAAACAATGAATCAAAAAACTAGTAAAAAATATCAGAAGTCTCCACTATAATATAATTACTGCACCATTTATTGATAGGGGTTCAAACTAAAACACTAGCAGGTCAGTGATACTTCCTGTATGCCTGTCTCAGGTTGTCCATGTGCTTCAGAGGACAGAGTCTGTCTAATGTCACTGTTCTAGGATTTCAATCTGCTGTCTCCCTCTACAAATACATGCCAACAAAACAAGCAAGCAGTAAGTTGAATAATGCAAAATAATGTAATTTTGAAAATCTGTAACTTATTTTCTCCCTATTCCTTAATATTTAGCTAAAATAGAGAAAATTTACTCAAAATGTACTCTGATGTACTTTCATGTTCCCAGAAGTTAGTGGGGTTTGTGTATGGGTTTGGGGTTTTTTTGGTTGCTTGTGTTTTTTTTACCAAGGAAGTAGTAAAGAAGTTTGTTCCACAGAGGTATTGGAATTCCTCACAAACATAAAGCCTTTCTCCTGCCACAGAACTCAGTCAACATTCAGAACCCATTGTAATGTCACATAGATCCACTGTGAATAAGACTAAAAGTAAACGCTCAACGCAGCTACCTCTACGTACCTCCGCTGAAAACAGATTTTGATGGTCAGACTTCTCCTCTACTTAGCTGATAGTTACTCAGCCATCTGTAAGCGGTACCAGTAGAGTGTCACCTGATTTTAAATACAGGTATTCTGTTTGCTTCTCCTAATCTTGATCTTGAAATTTAAATGTCAAGTGGAGGAGGAGCTGTGAGTCAAGTGGTTTTTTAACAGTTTTAGCATTTGCATATTGCTTTAAAATATGAGGCAATACAGTATGCCAGTCCTGGAAAGCCTCTGTCACTTCTGTATATACTATAAAGTATATGCACTCAATAAGACCCAATCCTTGTTGGAGGACTTCACCTTTGTTTCCTAAATGCCTTCATTTCCTTTCACAGGCATCAAAATCAACTAATATCACCGATTGAACCAAGCTTTTCCATCAAGCAGTCTATTGGGACAGACGAGCACTGAGTTTGTGGCTTACACATCTGTATCCTGGAGGTATACCTTCATCTGGAAGATGACACCTACTGTAAGTCACAGATGCACCAAGAGAGACTTTCACGTGTTCCCAACTGCAGTGATCCTATGCACCACCGTGGTACTGGGGAAGAAATCAGGTATGAAAATCTCCGATGTATTCTTCCGTGTATGATGTGCCATTGGCATGTCTCCTGCGGTCTGAAGATATCAATCTGACATACACCCACTGTGATGTTCCTCAAGCCACAGTATTCCTCTTGGGAGCCTTCCAGCAGCTTTGCTGCCACATTAGGTCAGCTCTACTGCCAGCAAGTAGCTGCAGCACAGCCAGAATTTCTCCATTCACTCCTCTCAAAACATTTTCCTAGACTTGTACTGAAATGCCTTGTGAATGCGCAAGTGGCCGTGGGAAGTCAGGTCCTCACTTTCAACACTACACAAGGGAGAAGAAAAGCAACTCACTGGGGAAACCCCCCAAGAGGGAGTCTGGGTCTTGTCGAACTGTGTAAAGATACAAACTGTGAATTCTTCAGCCACAATGCTCTTGGCAATTCCCATTTCCTCTTTCCCAGAGCCTCTCTAAGTGCTGTTACACTGCTATGACATCTGACTTTGAAGCAGCAGAGTCATGAGTGACACAGGTCTTTACAGCCCCTGACACGGACATTGTCATTATGTAATCTGTGTGCCATCACAAGTTTATTTTTACAAGCATTTTTGTGCCCTCTGTAAGCACTTGGCAATTACTGGTGACACATGCTCCATGATTTGGGGACACAGGATTGAAAAGGACATCATTGGTTCACTGAACTGCAGTCCCCTGTATATAATCCTGTTAACAAGTTAATCAAGCCTTAATTTAAGACTAGGTACAGTGCTTGCCTCTGCTGTTTCTACTGAATGCCTGTTCTGGAGCCTCATTCCTGAGTTCAACACAAGATGTATCTCATTGTCCACCTCTGTGAAGAGATGAATACTGAGGCTGTTCATCATCGGAAATAAGTCTTATGAGCAATGCAGGGAAATGGTATTGCCTCCTAAGAAAACACTTGCCTAAATGGAAAAAAAATTGCTGGTGTTGTTTCCTGATACTCTTTATCTCTGCCTCCATCATTTCAGCTGAACAGATCTCTACAGTGAATAGTCAAAGCATATCTGTGTGCTGAGTAGGTATCACACAGCTATACTACACCGTTTCTTGCTGTTCCCTCTGCAGAGACTTGCAGGTTTTTGAAGAGGAGATGTATGAGAGAACATGATTTTGGGGAATGACATCAGATCTGTGGTGGGTAATGGTGCCAAAAGGTAACAAACATGAAACATCTACTTCCCAACTTTTCTTTTTTTCCTGAAGACTCAGAATTGATCAGAACAATTCTGCATGAAAAATTGTTTTTCATTAATGTTCTTTATTACTTTATATCAATTTAATCAAATACTTATTTAAATATTTTAAAACATGAATTTTAAATTATTTCAAGCCTGATAAACAGAGGGGTTTTTTTAATCTTATGACTATTTTTACATTAGTTTTTATATCAACAGTACTGGTGTTAAGAATAACAGATGCAAAGTGGGAAGGTGTTTCAGTATGCAAGAAGAAAGCATGTTGCTCTAGAGAAAAAGGAGATATTCATCAAAACAAGTAGTGGACTTTGCTTAATCATTGTTCCTTTGTTACAGATCATCTCAACGTTATCCAAAAAAAGTAAAATTAAAAAATAACTAGACAGACCTTCAGTTTTAGTTGTATGTTTATAAAATATGCAAATAAACTTACTTTGTACTTGAAATCAATGTTCAGGTACAGTCCTTTCTGCAGTTTGATTTCTCTTCACCTGAACTCCAAGACAGCCTGATGTAGGCAAGCGTCAATCTAAAGACTGTTTTCAGATTCAGCGATTCCTCCCGATCACAACAGTTTGGGATCAGTGCTTACGTACTTTCACCAAGTTCAGACCACATAAAAAACGTATCAGACTGTGCAGAAAGTCATGCAAAACAGAAGACTCCTTGTATTGAGACCATAATTTGTTTCTCTAGAAACTGAAAATATTTCATGACCACATCCTTCTGCTAGAAAGATGACTGCAACTATGCTCCCATACTATCTGGGAACAAAAGACAACATTTCTCATATAGATGAACATCCATCTCTCTCATCACATAGAAACTTGGAGGACGCAGTGGGGCTATTATCTACTGTCCTGGTGGAAAAAAAACCCAACCTTCTAATCCAAAGGAAGGTCAGGTATAAGCATTTATAGGAGCGGTACCAGTATTTTACAAGGTTTATCGCACAGGTAGGCAACACAGGAAGGAAGCCACATAAAACAGCTCACAGCACTCAATAACTATTTAGGAATAACTTTCCCTCCTGAGATTCAATATAGGTAAATAAAAGCCTATGTTATCTGCTCTTGAATTTAGGCCAGGACTTCAATTCTAAGTAAGATGACAAGCTCCGCTCATAGAAATAAATACCACAGTGTCATAACTGACCACAAGAGGTCAGAAACGCAGCAGTCCATCTTATTCCAAAGGGAGGCTGGTTGTATTTGAACTTCTGTTGAAAAGGCTGAGTACCCTTAACCTTAAACAAATGATTGGTTTTCCTCTGATTTTCTTTGGAGATATAGGAGGATTTAATTTGAAAGCTTTGAAGGCCTGAGTTCTGTCCTCGGCTGGTGTGTTCTCTATATACCCTCAAGCTGGTGACGTCCTTCCCACCCAGCTCTTAGGTGATGCTTCTGTCCTAGCTCTACTGATATCCTGGTAAGTAATACTCAGTAGATAATATTCTCTCCCTTTGTTCCTCCCCCTCCCACTTTTTGACTGCATTATCTATTAGACTGTAAGCTCTTTGGCAAAAGGAATGAAAGTTACCATCTGCCTGTGCAGTGAGCAGCACTCTTAAGATACAAAAAAGAAATGCCTATGATAGCTACATCAAAGGTAAAATATCAATTAATGCTAAGGCAGAAAACACTGAAGTCAGGGACTCCCAAGCTGTCCCAGCTTTGCATTCCACTTTTATCAGACAAATACTCTAAAAATCCCTCTGAATTACTGGGGACCTTACTTGAAATTGCCAACTGTTTGAGCTGCAACTGCAGATTTGTTAACCTCTCACCATAACGGCTAAGCACTGTGAGAGAAGCTGGTTCTTCTGTGGAAAGACTAAGGGAGACAAACACAAAGGTGCAATTGACAAACATCACTTGAATCATTGTAGCCAATTACCTCCATAATTACATAATAAATGTTTAGCAGAACCTCTACTCCACACAACAAAAGCTACAAACACTTCTTGGCAATCTACAGCAAGCTTAAGCCATATAATTTGTAACTCCAAAGCCACAAACCACAAATGTAAAAGTTCCAGTTACACAAGAGCACTGGATAAAATATTAAAAGCTATAATACATAATACAAGCTGTGTCTCCTGCTGGCTGTCAGCGTAAGGGTGTCACTAAGCATTTCTGCACACCATTAGTACAGAATAAGACATTTTACTTCCAAGAAATCACTGCAGAGATCCAGATGGCAGGCAATCAGTTTCATTCTTTTTTGCATGTCCCAAACCAACAAGTCATTGGAACAGAAGATGATGATAATAATACAGATTAACTATTATTTTTCTGAGCTCAGTCCAGAGGTCAGGAGCAGGGGTACTGGGTGCAACATGGTTTGTACATGATTCCTTAACAATCTGCAAAGTAAGTATGTTTTTGGAATAATGATGGCAGTTGCTCAAAGACAGATCTCTATGTTTTGATTATATAGCAGTCCCCTTCAGCTAAGACACATACTGTCCATATAGGTGAAACAAGAGAAGGAAGGAACAGCAACCTCTTAATACTTTCCTTGCAAAGAAACCTCAGCTAGAATTAGCACTGTTCCCATCTAGCTGTGTAACCAGGCAATGAAATCTTGTGGACTCAGAGTAGGCCTGCAAGATTGTAGTTCCTAAATTCTGAAAGAGGCAATTAGCTTTTCTGTGCTGAAATTTCTACTACTTGAAAAACAGGAATAAAACCTAATTGGTAAGGAACACGTGAAGATCAGAAATGTTGACTTGCTGTAAAGAGCAGCAAACAACTACTCAGTACATAAAAAATAGGCTAAATTAATATATTTGCTCTATAAACAAGCATCTAGAAACTATTCCTGCAAGTCAAATGATCACACCACAGCCACAAGTTCTCCTTTAAAAATGAACACACTCCCAGTCCACTTGGTTATAGAGACACAGCTGGTAACCGTGAACAAAACAGAGTGATACAGTCCCAAATCTACCAGGAGAAACTGCTGCATTCATTTACCCATCAGGACAACTTCAGGTATCCTTATTTCCCAGCAGAGGAGGATCTAGTAGGATGAGGATTAAAATGACATGGTGTTATCCAAGCATAAAACTTCCAGATGTTAGAAAAGTATTGCTGCCACTTCTATCTCTTTGATGATCAGCAGGATCCCTGCTGGCTACTCTTGACACTTAATGACAAGAATGGGAGACCATGCTTCCACACAAGGGGAGCAATGAGTCCCATAAAACTGCCCATGACTATCAGTTCCATCTGGGTAGTAACAGAGGTGACACTGCAAAGGGATCTGATGTCACAGCAATGCCTGGTGGTCTGGAGCACTTTTATTTTCCACTAAATTGATGCTACTGTGGAATTCTGTTCTGTTGTGTTCCAGTATGGGCTTAAAGATGGCGCTCTGTTCCTGCATTGTTGCTTGCTTTCTGGTGCATTCTTCTGTGGGTGAAGCATGGTACCTGCTGAGCCCAGGGGAGGGAACCCCGTTCTTCAGAGATACTACGTAGTGCTGTACAGCATACAAGAAGTCCCTAGTCCTTCCTCCCCCTCATTTATGAAAAGGTGGCTGCAAAAACAACAAACATACAAAAACTTGCAGCAGGTGGTATAGTGCCTGGCTAATTCCAGCAACAACCATCTGCCCCCTAGTTGCAGCAAAAGCAGGGGGTGGATGTGGAGGTGACTCAGCTGAGAAAAGCAAGTAGCTCAGCTGCAGCTGAAATCCTACCGATCTCAGAGCAGTCTGATTGTGTTTTTTAAAGGACCCTTCCCATGATGTGAAAATACAACCTAAGAAACTTGCTTTGCAAGTATTTGTTAGAGATAACACCAGCCCTCAACCCCGTTTCTTGGGCTTTGCTGGTTCCTCGTTTAAATAAAGCCTTACCAAGCACTGCTCTGAACTCTAGCCCTCATTATTGACTTGGAAGACATCATGACTCAAACCTGATAACAAGACTTCCTCTGACCTAGAAAGGTACCAGATCTCCTTGTGCACATTTCTTACTGCCAGCCCTGTTACTGCAAAGCAACAATGTGAAATTAGCATGTTCCCTCCCATCACATGGTGCTACATATCAGGACCTGATCTCAACAGCGGTCCAATGGGAGCTGCAACAAGAATCCCTGAGGCTTAGATTTATACCTAAAATTTTTCTGAACTACCTGATTATCAGGGATCGCTCGATCCCCCCCCCAAAAAACCCACACAAACATAGCATGACTTGAAATACAGTAGCAAATGATTTTTTGCCAGTACAGCCTATTTTAGGCACTGGTTTAGTTTATACCAAACCCACCCCCACCCCCTTTTATAAGCTGCATTTCCAGTAGGCTACTGGTAGTTTGGTACAGACTATAGCTATCTTGACAAACCTTTTAACAATTACTAAACTCTGAGCTAGAAGCTGCATTTTCTATATACTGTGTTGCAATATGGGACCTGCAAGAGCCACTCTGCTTCTGTTAGTTTCTTTACAGCATCACCAGAAGGGAGCAAAAATAGCTTCCATCTTCTCTATGATATAACAAATGTGCAAGGGAAGCAATTCTGTTCTCTCTTCATCCTACTGTTGAGCTCCTCTAATCACACAGAATGGAAAGGGTTTTTTTTCCAAATGGGCATTAGAGTTTCCTTAAGATGTTGCTAATTATTGTCAAATGAAGATCAGTTCAAAATAACATGCCTTTTTTTCTTTGCTAATAATTATACCATCCCTGAAAGAAAAGAAAAAAAGGACAGAGTAGAAAGAAGAAAGGAGAAAAAAAAAGAAAGAAAAACTACCCCAAACAAAAAAGCAGTCTGCAAAGGTTTTCATTTTCTCTCTCATATACCCTAAGCAGCATTTGTATTAGCTGA
This sequence comes from Burhinus oedicnemus, assembly GCA_008921705.1. Classification (NCBI taxonomy): domain Eukaryota; kingdom Metazoa; phylum Chordata; class Aves; order Charadriiformes; family Burhinidae; genus Burhinus; species Burhinus oedicnemus. The sequence continues at coordinate 362,359 of VFFE01007105.1, read as the reverse complement.
AATAAGAAAGGAACATCGTGAAATAGTTCTTTCCCCCCTCCCAGCCTGTTTCTGAGCAGTTGCACTGTGCAGGTGAGTTTGGGCTAGAGATACTACAGAGAGGCCAACATCTTTTTAAAAAGCTCTCCTTGTCACAGACTTGCTTATTTACGAGAGCATTTCTGTTGATATTGTAAAATCTATAGATGTATAGGCTGAAAGTAATCAAATGATTACATTAAATCAGTCAAGCTTTTCTATATTTGAATTTCAATTTGCCTATAAACAGAGAAGCACAAGGGAGCCATTTCCTGAGTTGTGCACTCAAGTTGTGTTTCAAAGCTATAAAATATCTTCAATTTGACGTGAATACCACCCAGTAACTGTTTGTGCAGAATACCTATCTCATCGCATTTATACACAACATTATTTTATGATTTCAGCATACAAAGTCATGGCTAAAGAAGCATATGAAGAAGCTCATGCTGATTATTCTAGAATAAAGATGCAACAGTTAAAATTCTATACTACAAGCTCAATGACCCTATCAGAAAACAGTGTTTGCTGAGACCTTCAACTGATGGAACTGGAAATAGCAGGAAGAAATACCCTAGTTCTACTGATACTAACAAAACTACAATACATTCTCAACTTCCTCATTTAAAGGCATCGTGGCTTGATACATATGCTGTGTTTATAATTATCTTCAGACCATTTACTGTTAACCAGAGATTCAAAGAGTACACTGGGCTCAAAGACTCCAAGACCTCTTATTCTCTGGCCTAATGCCTACAAATGGAGGCAAACAGAGCATCTGCTTTATCTCTTCGTATTGCCTATTGGCATTTTGTAGAATAATTTATAAATAAAAGCCTCTCCCTTTGATGTTTCACTAGATTTTTGTACAGATCTGCAGGTCCTTGTGCTAAGTTTCTCTTCCCTGATCCAAGAGACAGGCAGGATATGCAAAACCTCAGGGATCCTCTCTCATCTGTAATCTCATTTCAAAGGCAACCCTTAATTTGCCATTATTCTTTGTAAATCTACATCACAAATAAGTCTGGTTCTATTTCTGGTGACATCCCAATAGAACAAATATCATATTCGCAAGTCTTCAGCAGGTCCTGTAAATACTCAAACTCACTTAGACTGCATCATCTAGCAAGAACAAACCTTCTATATTGGGTTTGGATCAAACTATGCCACTGCAGCTAGCTGAGATTCCCTGTTGTCTCATAGCAACGGGATCATTTGCTGAAAAAGCAGCAACAATCACCAGCTGGAGCATTTTTTGTTATCACTTATTCATTAGGCAAAATCAGATACATTCAGTGGATCTGGAATATCACTTTGGTATGCCTTGAAAACAAATTACATCCCCTATAGTTAATGCGTTTGTAAATCAGTTAGCAGTTACAAACAGGAGAAAGATGCAACACTCTTCTTGTTTACAATGGTAATATTAGTAATATAATTAGCAATATTCATTACACTGATCCAGAAGTAGAAACTGCAATTTTTCATTAGTCTTTCTCAGGACTACCTAAACCTACAAAAGCATCTTTACTGTTTCCTTCCCAACAGTTTCTGGAGCAAGGAAGACCTCGCCATACTGGACTTGTGTTGTATTCTGTCCAGCAAGCAAAATTGGCAAGCTTTTCCTGAAACCTACTTTAAGAAGTACATGTATCTAAAAGTAACAAAAACAAACAAACAAAAGGATAATCACAAGCACAGTCAGGCTTGCACAGATATTTCCATACCAGACCCTGTCTGGTTAGTTTTGTGGGTTTGGGTTTTTTTTTTTGTATAGTGGATCAGTCAGCAGAGGTAGTATCTAAGCCCAGATTTTATAAAATGAAACTTTTTGGATGAGATAGAAGAAAATCCGAGTTTCATACAAAATTTTTAAATGCAAGATTTGTTCACAAGATGAGGTTTGTGATTACAAATGATAACCCAAATGGAGGCACTCTGATAAGTAGCAATATCCTCATTAGGAATTCTTGAGAAACAAGGCTGCTGATAAAGACTATCATTACTGCAAGGCAAGAAAACATCTAAATGTATGCAACTGATGACATATATCAAGATCCATATAGCTGTACTGAGACATATTTCTGTGCAGTCTGAAAGAGAAGCATGTTTCCAACTCAGGCTGTAGGTATGGCATAGGCGTAATATATCTATGCTAATGAAAAAGTAACTACCTGTTATCAAGTGTCATCCTTTGCCTCTGATTTGATGAGACTGGAAACATTTGACAATAAAGTAATTTCTAAAATCTCATAAGAGACTTTGAAAATATGTCCCTGTAACGCCACATCTAGTATTCTGTCATAGAAAAACTTGTACTAACTACATATAATCAAACAAGGGCTTAACCTAGGCTGATATTGTCAATTGCTTTAAATGTTAAAATTGTGGCTGTATTATGAAAAGTGATTTTATTAAAATGCCATTAAAAATCAGCATTAACATTTGAGCACCTCCACTACCACAAACTTCCTCTGAGAAATCTGCAGAGCAATAGGCTGCTGTGCATGGCAGCTGGCCAGATCCCTAATCTTGACAGGGTTTCTCACAAGGTATGACTGAAGACAAAATCTGTCTGTGTAACAGGATGCTTAACAGTCTCATTTGTAAAGAATATAGATCGTTCAAGAGCTGTTTCTCAGGCTCTATGAATCTAAAAGGAATTAAAAAAAGAAAAGATTTGTCACTAAAATGAGAAAATATCACTTTAAACATGTTTAAGGAATAGCTCTTCTGAGGAATAGGCTGCTATTTTTCCCTGTTGATTTACAGAGCAAAACTGTATTTCAGCAGATGGCTCATTAAATTTTTGCACTATGACTGTAGTAGGAGAAGAAAAAAAAAACCAAACCAAAAAAACCCCCAAACTACAAACATAGGAATAAGATGCATTGGCTGCTTGCTGTGTAATAAAACTTTTTTTAGTTTTTATTCATGCACTGATCAGCAGACTTACCATCTAAACCTTGTTTACAAAAGAATTGTCCTGATGTTTACAAGCTAGTGTCTATTTAAAGTGGCATTGTTTGTGGATAAGATATATCTTTAGACAAAAGACTGAAAACAGATTCCATCTAACATTTCCTGCTAGGATTTCTTTTCCTTAAAAACTTGAAAAGGGAAGGTTCATAGGTTTTTTCTGTCCACTTTCTGCTAAAATTTGAGATCCAAGTTTGGAAATCTCAGCAACAATCTTTATTGCCATCCATTCCATGGCCTGCCCTTCCTGTTTTCCAAAAACAAAATGGAGTATTTATTTTGAAAATGGGATATCCTGTTGGAAGGCTTTGAGAAAAAAGGAAAGAACATACCGAGCCCGGGACCTCAAGCACTCCTTCCTGTACCTTCAGAGAAATAAAGAAATAGCTCTAGTCCAAAAAAGGAAATATGGCAGGAAAAAATACTTGGGAGTTACAGTCAGAGCAATACTTGAAGAATAAATAGTACAGAAATAATTATAATTATATAAATGGCTATTTTTTCATGGAAGTTGCTATAAAGCCTCCTTTCAATATTATAAACTTGGAGTAAAAGACTTTGACAGGCACACATATGAGCCCCATTCATGGGCTAGACTCTCTTGTATTGTTCTTTAGCAATATCAGAACAAACCGAGGGTCATTTTACTAAATCAGATAGAAAATTTTTGCATCTTCATTAAACATAAGTGGGCTTGCTCCAGAGAGCCATCTGTATAGACATCTCCTACACAGGGTCCTTAATCTTTATTTCAGTAGTATTTTTCCATGCTTTTAATAGTCAAAGCAGCTTCCACATTAGCCTTACACAGCAAGACAGTGGATGAAATGAAAAGACAGTAAAAATGAAATTGTGAGGTTTTGCTTATGTCTTTTTGAGTGAGATCCAGCTGCCTGTACACGGGCCTCTACCACCATCTCAGACACTGTGGGATACCCTCTTCAGCCTCGAGCTACCATTCCAGAGGAATGCAGGTCTTCTGCTGATTCTGTGTCATATCTGACAGCCCCGCAGAGACCTTCTGGATAGCCTTAGGAGTACATCTACAGCATCACATACTTATGTTAGTTGCCTGCTTCACCCTGTGTTTTTGTAACCTGATTATACACCACCTTCTACACATGTCAGTTTATCCCAAGCTCCTTTGGAGCAAACCAATCTGGTCACCCTGAAATGCATCTTAATGCAGCTCTAAGGACAGTTTACTCCAGTATCTTCTTTCTGTGGGCAGCAGGGATGAGACTAGGTCAAGTCTAGCTGCCTCCACACTGCACAAGTCTGCCACGACTACCCCAGCAGGTGTTGCACCTTCAGATCACTCCACATGCACTCATAACACATACAGAGCATGAAGCACACACTCTCAGCTTTAGGCCATAAAATCCCACTCTGGCAAACTACAACACACTCCATGCATTCTTTCAGGCACTTTGAACTGAAAAGGAAAGAAAATAAACTCACTGCTCCCTAATGCCATTTGAGAGGGATGGGTTGGTTCGTTCCCTCTTCAGTATACCCACAGTTCCATTCAGCTCACTGCAAGGAAGGCAGAAATCTCCTGGGTTAGAGCAGGCAGTGAGAAGGCAGCTACAGCTCTATCTTACCTGCCACAGCTGGGCTCATCAGAATTTAACTATCAGAATTTACCTCCATTTTTCAGACTGGAAGTTACATTACAACAGTTTCCCAAGTTCCTGGTCAGACTTAGGAGTCCACAAATGCTAGGTGCTAAGTAAACCCATATATAACAGGAGGCAATCTCTGCTCCCAAAACTTGAAGTCCAAAAGGGGACATGACATGACAGTTAGGAAGGGATATTCACATAGTAACTGTGATTGAAACAATCAACATTATTATAGAATTCTATGAATTGGCACTTCTAATATTATATTTAATTAAATCAATGCATTATAATTGCTTAATATCTCACTCTGTTTAAAAAGTTGCTGGAGCCATATTAGGTTTGCATCTTAAAAATTCAAGAATGCCCAGTATAGCACAATATGGGAATTAAGACCGTAAGACAGAACCCTTGATGTTAATGAAAGAGCTTTTTTAATTTAGTCAATTTAAAAAAAAAGACATTCAAATCAAAGAGACCAGCTGAATTTTAGCACAAAGCTAGGATAATCATTATCCATTTGTCCTACTGTTCTTCTGAGCAATCACTTTGTGCAAGGGCTTATGTGGGACTAGAAGAAATTCTCATCCCCATGGGGGGGGAATCACAATTTTATTTTTTTTTTCAATAAGTAGAATGCCCCCCCTGAAATCTTTACAGTAACTGAAAACATAGATTGCTTGCAAAGGAAGAGAACACGAGAACACTAACACTGCTATTCTTTATTACCTGTACCCCAAGATATAAAGATGATCAAAACCTCCATGGTTATTTATAATGTGAAAGGAGAAAGAATTTTGTAAGCAGGACCCATGCCGCAAGGTCAATCTATCCAGGCTACTTAATTCATAAACATGCACTAAGTAGCTCCCTAGTCCAGTGTGACTAGCTGTGAAGATTAGAGTGCTGCTACAAGAATGAGAACGATATTTTGACCTATTGTATACAACTAAAACTATTCTAGCTACAACACACTAGTTTTCTGAGAAATGCAAAATAAGGCTACTGGGTGATATTCACAGCTAGGTCCTGAGAAATCCTAAAGAGAAGAACAACTCGGACATGACTCAGAGGGAGATGGGTGAACATTCCAAAATTGTGTAAATGTGAAAAATTGCAGAAAGCAAGTGATATAGGAAAAAATATAGTCAAAAGGTCTACAGAGCAGAGTCAAAACTCCTGGGAAAATTCTTGGTTCTGTTCCAGAGTCACAGTGTGACCACAGGCAAATCCGAGTGCCCCATTTTCCCATATGAAAAATGAAGCTAACACTTACGTCATATTAGACTCACGATGCTTATTGAAAAGCTCTTTGGAAGCTCTTGGATCCAACATAGCATGTATTTAACACTTGGAGACAATCTCACCCTTTACATATCCATAAAGGGGTCAGAGGTACTTGGACTTACAGCACACTTGAGCAGTTCTCTAAATCAGTTAATGGAATTATTACCTGTGTGGGTAAGGTTTTTTTAATCTCCAAAGACAGCACATATTCTTTGGCAGGCAGACTAACAATGCCTTATACTACAAAAAAACGGGAAAGGATCTATGTATTCGCATAGCAACCATACAGCATGCATTTTCCTCCTTCTGTCATTGTCACCAAAAGCTAAGAACAATAAGCACCTAAGAATGAGTGGAAATTAAGTCAGTGGGATACTCGGACATCTTCGTTGTGGCTTCCAAGCTTGTTTTTGGAAAAGCTTTGCTAGTGTAGTGATAATCACCTTTAAACATCACCGCAATTTTAAAGCCTGTTGTAGCTCTCCTCTCCAGCCCCAACAGAATTCTTCATCCCACCCCTTTATGTATTCCCATATATGGATCACTGCTCAGAGGACTCAGTTAAGGATAAAGAACTAAGACAGGCAGGCACTTCTAATAACTTTTTCAGTCCTAAAGCCTGTGTAGAACTAACGATGCTGGTAATCCCGTTTATTCTGTATTTGTGAGATTTCCTCTATATGACTGATGGCTATTGAGAAATGTCTTGCCATAGCAACATCAAGCAATGTTTGGTCACACAGTACCTTTTGATCTCCTGCCACGCTGGCCACAGATCTGTTGTGTTGGTTTCAAAACAGAAAGGTATCTCTGCCCTACTCAGCACAGGACCTTGCCTGGTTGGAGTTGTAATGTTTCATTGTAAAGCATTGTGAGGCAGGCAAGAATTACTTCAGACAGACACACTAGAAAAGAAAGAACCTACTACAAAGTTATTTTATGCTCATTAATGTATAAGCAGCATCTTCCAAAACCTAAACTCAGGTGTCAGTCAACAGCTACAGAGACTGAAATAAGAGGATAAACTGATGTAATTTTTACCTTTATTCAGCATTCCTACATGTAAATTACACCAGCTGAGACTCTCACCAACTTTCAAGTTCAGTCCAGTGAGCCGAATGGAATACTGCCTTCCTCTCCACAGCTCTGCATTTAAGTGTTGAAAGACCTCAACAGGACCAAAGGAAGATTTACACCACTTTAGATTTGCTTCTAATTTTACTGTATGTATCTTTTGGAGACTCACCACTTGTACAATTCCAGAAGTAATTAAAAAAAAAAAAATTATCAAAAGGGTATTCATTAGTTATTTTTCCAGAATCCATATACAGGACTCTGTGTGTCTCTCCAAAAGGATTATTTGCAAAACAAAGTTAAGAAACAGTGGAAGAGTTCTGACATGCCTTTTTTTTTTTTTCTTTTTTGTCCTCCCAGTTCTGATATTGCCACTGACTTCATAATCAGACTTTCACTGCTTCAACACATCACACACATTGGGTCATATGCTCAGTGATAATTTAACAAGTATAAAGGAAGAGAAGGAATGGCACAGTAGGTAAGACATTGGGTTGTACTTCAAGAGATATATTCCAGTTGTACTTAAAGTTTTTGCAGTGCTATTCTTGCCAGATGAATTCTCACTGTCTCATTTCTCAATCTATAGAAAGTGAATATTATTTTTGTACCTACAAGTAGTATTACAAGGCTAACCTAGTTAATGGTTGTGAGATGATCCTATGTTCCACTAGCAGTAGCTATGCAAATAACTAGATATTCAGGAAAAGTGTATGTAGGATATTAAGCTCAGCAAACATGCAAATAAACATCGTTAGCCATGACTCTCTATTCTCAAAACGTCCTTACTCCATATAATTATAGCAAGTGATTTATATATAGTTCATAGAAGTATCTGCAGATAATCATATAGCCCCAAACTATCTCATGCTCAGTTTAGCAGCCATAGAAGTTGCAGTATAACAGATTAGATTCGAGCAAAAATACTTATCCGGCTGCTAGAAGTATAAAGATAGAAAATATCTGCAAAATACTTTGATCTTCATGAACATAAGGGACTATAAAATGTATGAAATACTATTGTACAGCTGTAATAGTGGAAACGAGGATTGTTACGCAAAACTAATGAAATGATGCATTTATTCAAGTACACAGTCTTTCAAATAATCAGAATTCAAACTCAGATACTTTACATAAAACTTCAATAAACCACAATTCTGGAAAACTACCCCTGACAATTTGTACCTTGAAGCACAAGGACTGAGATTCTTTAAACACTGTATTTCCTATGACTCATTTAATTATCACATCTTTATCCAAATCCTTCTAAGCTCTTTGTTCTGAATAATATCTTGCAGCAGTAAATTGCACATGCCATTTGTCCTTGTACAAAAACTAGAACCACTCCCACTTAGCACCTTTTGAAGAAAAGCAGAGAGGAGCATCTATGCATTTTCCCTTTTCAAAAACATTTGCCACTCTCTATCTGTTTGCTTGCGTAACTCCCCTCAAGTTCTGAGGTACAGATCTGAGTAACAGCCTCCCAGCTACAGACACTTTGGCACTCTAAGGCTACAATCAAAAAGGTCACTCACTGGGCAATGACAGGTATGGTGGCTTCCCAAATAAACAGATTCAGTGCCCACACATTTCTATTTTTAAACCCATCTTTTGTTTCAACTTTGCAGATGCTGTGCACTTTAAGCAACAGCTGTACAGTCACAAACCTCCCACATAAGACACTTCAGAGCTGCTTTCAGGGTGACATTGGAAGTTTTGCTTTTCACACCAAACTCAAATGTTTCCAACTCATGAGTTTATACTGGGATTTGCAGAAATACATTCAGCTAATCAGAACAAGTGAACCAAAAGTATTTGATTTATTTTTAATAATCTCATATGGTTCATAATGAATTTTTAATGATGCTAATTGCAAGCCTACTACTTAGAATAGCTTCCCTCAAAAGGGCACAGTCAACATAAATAGCCTGGAGGCTCTTTTTGAGTTTATTGAATAATTTTGGACCCTATGAACCAGTCAGAAGACCATGTGCAAGCTAAATAGTCAAAAACACTTACATAGCTCAGCTGCTGAGAATGTACTTGCGTCCTTAACAAGAGCCCTTGGAAGAGATGCAATTCAGTTCAGTTCTCTCAGTGACTTGAGCTCGTCTGTTTTATAACTTGTGGTGAAGAACAAGATTTCATCATTGTATCCCAGAACAGTTCAAGATTTGTTGTACTGACACAAATTAAATACATTAAATAATGTGCCAACAGCAAAACTGAACTCGGTGATCTAACTTGAAAACTCAGTCTAGGTTTCCTCAGCTATTGTTCAGTATCTTTATCATTTCTGCTCTCATTAAGCAGCTGTACACTCAAATTGAGGATAATAAGCATTATCAGTAGCAGCGAGTAGTGTATTTATCGGTAGTAGACTGACCTGTGATGACCACTGAGCCTACATCAGTTAATACAACTGTTACAGACATGTATGTTTTGAGCTTTTACAATGCCTCTATCCATTCCCCAATAGCTTTCAGTTTGGGCAGTGAACATCATGTAACTTTATTGAGGATCTTTTCATTCTTAGGTCTTGCCTATATTCCATCCTGAACAGATTACAACTCACTCACCTCAAAACAAACAGAGCGAGAATTACTGTATTTCCTTCTATTTTTTTCTTGAAGCTCCTGGGCAGTTCCAACAACACTGGCAGCTACAAGAGCTGGACAACAGAGCTTTAGAGTAACTAAATTCTACACTGCGTGATTTTTGGTCACCTGTCTCATGTACAGAAAGGCCATTAGGTAGATTCATTTTTGTAAACTGATCCCAAAGAGAAATGAAACATTTTGAAAGTTCAAACAACTATTCTCCAAATATAAAAACTAATACTACCCAGGTCCCTGTGTAGTTTTCCCTTTGCAACTCCCATTTTTCTCCAAGTCATTTATTTCTTTGCCCTTTACTTCCACTGTCACTTATGTCCTTGCTTATTGGCCTATTTTATTTGTGCATACTCCAACCTCCTGCGCCAGTCTGAGCAGAGCTGCGAACAGTACTGGGAATGGAGCTCAGTGAGTTGGCTAAGAAGCACGGAGCAAAGCAATGATGTTTGATGCCCACTCATGTTTATTAGCAGTGGGGAAATATATCAGCACTTCATTTTGGTTGTATCTAGCAAATTAAAAAAAAAACCAAAAACAAAAAGATCTCGTTTTTTAAACAACACTATTACATTTATTTTCCAGGAAGAGAAAAGATTAGTTGGGTTGTTGTGGGGAAGAGGGATTGGCGGGGAACAGAGGAAGGCTGGATGCAGGGATTTGGAGAGGGGGATAATTTCTGAGCTAATTGTCTTTTACACCATATTGGGGGTGGGGATTTAATCAATGTTAGTATTAAAAGGAGCTGTGAAACTTGCTGCAGGCAGCACTATGTTGATCCTTTTTCAGCTTGGTCAATTACTAACTACAAATTTGAATAGCAGTTAAGAGGTGTACTTAATCAGCCATGTAGACTTTGTCTATGCTATGTATTGAAAGTGCCACCTAGTGGAAAATAGCACTTAAATGAGAGGCTATTTCTGTGACTATTTTTAATTCATGAGTGACTATACTGCTATATGAAACGTCGCTGTGGATCACCCAGTCAACTATACTGAAACTCTCCGTCATATCCAGTGATATTTCCCCGGGGGGGGGGGGGGGGGGGGGGGGGGGGGGA
>VFFE01007105.1:322662-351690 GCA_008921705.1 Burhinus oedicnemus | reverse complement strand
CATCCTCCCCCCCCAGAAAAAAAAGAAAGAAAAAAAATCCTTGATGCTAGTTAGGACTTAGATTAAAATAATCCACATACAGCCCGTGGTCAGCAGCCAACTAATAGCTGTCTAATAGTACCTATGGTGCAAAGAACAGAATGTGCAACTAGAGATCTGTGTTCACAGAGCTCTCAAAACCATTATCTGAGATAAAAGAATTTCACAAGACAGGATTTAACAGCCCTAATTTAGTTTTGCTATATATCAAAAAATAACACAAAGTTTTCTTCTAAATTTCAAAGAGCTGCAGACATATGAGTTTCCACCAGCAGAAGAGTGTTAAACATATACAAACAAACAGACACAAAGCAGCCTACTGGAATGCCAGATTACATCTTACTTAACTCAGCTGGGCACTCACTTCATACCAAGCATTCACCTCACAGTTTGTAGGTTTTTTTGGCAGGGACCGAAAACCTGCTGTTATGCATCAAGTCTTCTGCTAGTCAGGTATGAACTGACCAAAGTGGGCTTCTTGTCGAGGGGTCAAGTTTTCCCTCCTATTCATGTGGGCAGCCAACTGATGAGCTGAGGTCCTCTAACAGTGGCAATGTGCAAGCAGACCGAGACAGTGAACACAGGCTTCGGATCCGTTTGTAGTTTGCTCTGGAAAGCTTATTGAGCAGACTCTTTTGGTTTCTTCCTATGTTTGGTGGTGAGTTATCAGTTTAGGCTGCAAGAATTTGACCACTTTCAATCACATTGCATAAGTGGCATGAACTCACACAGCCTGAGGAGATCCGGCACATTGCAAGGTGTTAAAAATTCAAAGCACAGAGCATCCTGAAACTAACAGTCAGGAAAAGAGATATTCTTTTCAGAACTAGCAACATTTTCAGTGTTCTTATGAGACAGCCATTTACTTTAGCCATCCTAAAGGCTAAACATACTTCAACACATGTTAGCTAATTCATTTAACAAGTGATGAAAGAAAGAATTCACATTTTGTACTCCTCATACAGGATCTCTTTTGTGGCATTTATTAAATTCTATCACATCACATGAAGTCATGACTGTTACTTCCTATTTTACAGATTAATATGGAACACATTATCTGGTTAGCCCAAGGTAACTGAAACAAATTAGTGGCACTGAGAATCATCTGTCTCAGAGTTCATCCTACCTCACTTCTACATCTTACTATCTGCTCAGATGTGTCAGTTCTCTCTTACACAACAGAGAGCTAAGTAGTGCCGTCCTGGAAGTTGGTATCATTCTTTTAAGAGCATATACACCCATTAACAAAGAAAATACATTAGAAACACAGCTACTCCTTAGAGAAACAAGATTAAAATACTACAGTCCTGCTCTTCATTCTTCACTGTCATCACCTCATAAGACATTTCTACTAGCGTGAAGCAGGTGTGAAATACCAGCATTCTGACTAGCTGCCATATTAGATCACAGGAGAGGCGATGTATCAGTGTAACAGTGACAAGCCCTCCATACTCACACACTGAGCACGTGGCAGCTCAGTTCTCCAACTCTATATTTGCAGCACATTTTAGACCTTTGAGCACTTTGTTAAACAGAAAATTACTTGTAAAAGTTAATTTTGAGAAGCCTGATATATTCCCTAACAGTACTACTTCAGGTTTCAAAAGAGAGATGTTACACGTAATTAAATAGTATAGCAAAAATCCCTGCCAACATAACCAAAATTCAAAGCCAGGACTTAGCTAGCTTTGCTGCTTCCTGTAGCTGGGCATGTGACGGACACGCTTCACGTCACTTAAGGCACTCCTACTCCGTATAGAACAGGACAGACGGAGAACTCTGAAATCTGAATAAGGTCATAGTCAATGAAAAATCTGTTTGAAACATTTCCTTGCCATTCAGCCAGCTGACCGCTAGCTGTCCCCATTGCTTCACAGGAGTAAAGGATCAGTGTCGGGACTGGAACGAAACATGCCTCCAAAACCAAGTGCTGCTACTCTTGCGCGGGGGGGGGAACACAAACAGTAATCTCAGAAAAATTAAAAATTAAAACGAGCTGTTACAGTTCTATAAGCCTGTAGATAAGAACATGGTGTGTAGAAGGCGGCCTCCATCCCAGGACAGTGATGTGGTTACAATCAGAGACAGATCAACACAGAAAGCTTAGAATACAATCTTCGCAGATCTATGGCTTCATGACATGACAAAGGAAAGCCCTGAAGACCCATTCACGTAGCAGAATAGGAATAATCAAAGTGAACTGGAGCATTCCACTGTTCCTGCCCAGTCTCCGACTACAGCATCACAGCATCATCTGCAGTATCTGATAAAGCCACCTTAAGAGATGTTTTCCCAATGAGTATCTATGGTGGATGCTACTTCCTAACCTCAGAATATAGAAACTATTTAAGTTTAGAACTAAAAAAAAAAAAAAAGTATCTCAGAGATACACAGGGTGAAGGTGTTATAGGCTCATCACAAAACCATGAAGTTCGTTCTTCTCTTGAGAGTTCAGGAGAATTTGTCATTTCCATTCATCTTTTGGGTTCTCAACATGAGCTCAGAACACAGAGTTGTCACTGTATTTGTTAGATCTTCAAGATTTTGGATTTGGTCTCTTTACAAATCAACTTGGAGAAATCTCATTTCATATTGATAATGGTTGGGATTTATTATCACATAATAGATGCTATTAAGAAGGCAGAATAATATTTTACAAAGCAATTAATTTCACCTTAATTGCTTTTCTAGCCTCATGCTGCTACTCAGAAAAGAATGATGAAAGACTGCATATGCTTAATAAAATTTATGGTATTAATTTGGATGCTATTTACTGCTTTTTGTTCAGCCTTTGTAAATCAGACCCATTATCTGCTCTATAATATTTGCTCATTAAAAAAATGAAAGACAAGACAATGTCATTTCTAATGTGCTAGGCCTCCAGTACACCCCTCTAGCCAGTGAAATTGTGAATATGTCATACAAGGGCAGCTGTCACTCAAGTCAGCTATTTAGATCAGAATCGACCCTTTTTCTGTGCTACATTACAGTCAAGCAAAGATAAGAAGGGTAGAAAAGGCTGAGTTTACTATATCCTTCAAAATATAGTTATAGGGAGACAACACTCAGGAAAGAGACACAGATTCCTGCTTTGTTACTCCAAGCTTCTGCTCTGGAGGGACCTCTCTTCTACTCGGTCACTATCATTCCTGCACATCAAAGCATAATGCACTAAACCAAAATGTTTGCAGAGAGCTTTATTCAGAGCAGCAAAATGAAAATCAGAATTGTCAGTGCAGGATTATTACTAAAATACTATTATAAGCAAAGTGTGAGTTCTAAATTTCACCAAGTTGGAGCGGAAGACTACAGAGTTCAAAATATATTGGCAATTTTGTTTAAAGTGGGCTAAATTCCTGAACCAAAACTCCTCTTAGTTTGAAATCTACAATTTCATTCCCAATTCTGAACTTTCCTATATGTAGTATCAAGGCACACAAAAATGTTGGGCATCTGATGTGCCACTAGCTACCTACTAAAAGCTCGCATGAACTGTGACTTTTTTTGCATATCAATGCACTGTATTAGTGTATTGTGGCCGTCTTTGAGCTTTATTCACCAAAATAAGCAGCTCCAAATACTGTACACATATAGTACTGTATACAAACACTTCACAGTTACACTGACTGGAGAAACTTAACAAATTTTTTTCCCAGAAGCAGCTTTGACTGAAGAATGGTGTATTTATAAAGGATCTGGTATACATATAGACTGATCTCCCCAAGATGACACCTGTTACTAATACATATTCTAGCTAGAAAGTATGAAAAGCAACTCAAATCCAAATCCCTTAATATTTTGTGTTTGAGAACCTATGAAAATGTTTCGTTCTAAATTAACTGTATCAGCATGTGATTATTCACATAGCCCCAGCAGTTAAAAAAACATCTGAGTCTAAAGGCTGTGGTTCAACTAATAGGTAAGGTTCAGATGATATGAATTAAAAAAGCTTGGACTAACTGAAAATAAAATACAGCTTGCTGAAATCAGACCAACTTAGGGTACTTGGGAATCCAAAGGAAGCATTCTCCTGCTTAGGGGTCACAGCATGAGGCCAGAGGAGTAAAGTATTGTCAGTTAACAATCATATATTGTAAAGTTCTTCCTTTATGCAGTATAGAACAAGGAAAACAGCCTCCTTCCATGTTAATATATACACATATTAGTTGAAAGCATCAAAAGGTATTTTTATGTCGTAATTACTAATTTTTTCTAATAAACATGAATAAACACTATTTCACTACTTCCAGTAGCTTCATGAACCAAATTACACCATTCTGAAAAAAGGGCTCAAAATGTTTCTCATGTAACAATGTTGCAGTAGGATAGAGAATGAGTGCATGACTATAGTCTGGTCTAGCCAACATTCCTGAACACTGAAGAAGGGCAGATCAAGATCCAAACTACGCAGCGAGACCCAGCCCTTCTGCAGTGTTTTGTGCTGTTGGCATATTAGGTAGCTAAGGCCTGCAGGAAAAGTTTCATCAAATTAACATAATTAGAACATATTCCAAACAGCTGGAGGGCTACAACTAATGCTACTGTAAATGAGCAAATGCTGCTTCTTCCTCTGGCTGATTTATTGGTACACCTGCATTCAGGAGAGGTATAGAAATGCTTAAAAGGACAGGTCTTCAACTGTTTTGAAGAGGAGGAAAGGAAATTGAAATCAAGTTACAACAAAAAGCTGTAAAGAATCTTTCTTTGTAACTATATCAATACAGTCTGAACTTGAGAGCAACCAAGCAACCTCACTGCTCTAAATGACTGAGAAAGGGAGTGAAATACACTAGAAAAAAAAAAAAAAGGCGTATATAGACCATGCTGCATTTAAAGTCCATTGCACTGGTAACTACAGGCACAGGCTGTCTATAGACACCTAATTCGTAATTAGACAAATATAATTTATTTTGCTGATATAGGAGAATTAAGCTGTTCAGATACATAATTTACTGATTATTGACTTCCCGAGACTTGAGGAGTCTATACCAGCAGCTATACTTGGTCATTTTGAACAGCCAGCTGCCACTGATGTGTAAATTGCAACTGAATAAGCTTACATATGCAAGCAGAAGAAACAGTTTCTGCGAACTTCCCCCCATCTAATGATTTTTTAAATACCTTTCAGCAATTACACCAGCAAAATATCATCCTTTAAAAAATTTGCAAGCAAGAAGTAAAAGAGCACAAGTTTTATGCAAGTGCACGGTAGGAAAATCTTAACAAATACTCGGAGAAGGTAGCCTGTGCTTCTCCACCTAGCCCCGAAATTAACGGTCAAAAAAGGTTTTTCCACAACTACAGCCACAACCCATCTTGTGAATACAGCCTAAGGACACCCTTCTCTCACAAAAGGAAACACCGGTGTTGTCAGGTGTGTGAAGTGATTCTTTCCTCCTGAGAACCAGAAGGAGGAACCTGTAAGTTTAAATGGTGTTAAAGTGCAAAAGACTCTCAAAGAAAAAAAATACACCTCTGAACAAAGAAAAAACTCATTATACTTTGCACCTGTTTAAGAAAAAAAATCCTTTTAACAAGTTGGTTCATTAATAAAGGTGCAATTAAGTATCACATCGTTAAAGGAACAGGAATGAAAACAGAGTAAATTCTCATTAAGAGACAATGCTAAGGTATCTATCTCATTAATTTAAAAAAACAAAAAAAAAGAAATCAACACTTTCTCTCGTCACTCGTGGTTACAGATAATCACACAGGAACTTGATACTTACAAACATAGGATTGCTTCTGAAAGTTAGGAAACGGCTTTTTTGAGCTAAAAAGCTAGAATTTGTTCCCATAGTTCTAAGAAAAGGTGTTACTTATTGTGAACAAGCACAGCAATGAGAACAGAAAAACCTTTAGGGAAAACTACCACTCATTTCAATATCACAAACAAGACATAAGCATAGGGAAAGTGACAAATTTTGCATTCTCTCAATAACAGATTCTCTTTCTGTTAACATTGTAAGTTAGAATACAGAAACTTCAATCACTGTGGCAAGCAGCCAGCTCATGAATAGGCTTGCTAACATCAACAAGACTATTTGTATGAACAAATGCTCAAAATGACTATGAGACTTCTTGTATACCCTTTGTAATGTTAAAATCAGTAGGATTACCGTGGTGGTTTCTAAGTGCTCTCCCACATGGACTAAAAGCTGAAGTCAAGAAGAGCGCTCACGAGAGAAACTATGCAAGATCTGCAATTAAAGACTGAACTGGTCCTTTGTTTTCAGTTTTAAAAAATAATACAGCACATTCTAACAAAAGAACTACCAGACTAGCAGATACCAGGCTTTAACTACCCATAACCTAGTGCCTGAAGTTGCATTCTGACATGTACTGCTCAAGAAAAATACTCCTTCTACTGTCTGAACAGTTACTGGTTAACTACGCATGCAACTCTACTTGAAGACCACGAGATTTCAAACTACATTCCAAAAGTATAGAACCAGGATGGCAATACATAAAGGATCTGTGAGAAAGGAAGCACTAGAACTAGCAGCAAGGTGGGGTTGCCTGCATGGTCAGCCCTTCATTTGAATGCAAATGCAATTTTGGGGCAGGCAGTTATCTGTGACATCAGGCAGGACCTTAGTAAACTGTTACCACCAGCACCTGGTAAAACCATTGTTAATCATGTGTAGTAAAGGGACATGAGGGCTAGCGTGAGTCATTTATAGAGCCAGTCAGGGCTAGAAAAGAGAGAGAAAGAAAGAGGAGGGGAAGAGAGATCAAACAAACACTGTGAGGAGCAGGATGTCCCAGCAAGACAAAGCCAGGCTGTGAGCATCATGTATGTGAGTTATCTTTTGGATAAAGAAACCAGCATGTATCCAGGATCTGCAAGGTGCAACAGCAACAACCTGCCAGTGCAAAACTTCGTGTCTACTCCACCTTATTCAGATTACATGGGATATCATCATGTGCCAACTCTGGACACCCATGGACAGCCTGCGGGAACCTGGGGATCTCACTACGGCCCACAGAGGGAGGACTGGAACGCTTACGGCCCAGGACCTTCCAGCACGGTTGCTGCTGCACAGATCAATGGCTCATCTCCTGGACAGGTCTCCTACAGTTCTGCTGATTACAGCTCCCTCCATCCTGCTGGATCTGGGGGGTTACCTCCCGTAGATACAATTAATACACAGCAAATCTCTCCCAACAGCCAAAGGCACAGCTCTTACGAATGGATGAGGAAAACAGTGCAATCCACTTCTACAGGTATGAGGGCATTGAGGTTTGATGCTGAGATTTCACTTTTTTTTGCATTGCTGGGGGGCGGGGGGGGGTGTTGCCAGGTTCCCTGTTTAGAAGGAAGCATAAGTTTAACAAAGAAAGATCCTAATTGCTCTGAAGGATTCTCTTGCTAGCAGTTAAATATTGGTTCAATTTTTGGATGCTGGTTTTGATCAGTTGACTATTTCTCGTATTTCTTTCTCAACCTGTAATGCTGGGGCAAATGAAAAGTAATGTCCTTTGACATGAAGTATTTTCACTTTCAGATATATTAAAAAAATTTGTGATATCAAATAATTGCTTTTAATAGGACTCTTATAGATTGGAAGGAAGCAGCATGTCTGCAGAAAGAAATCACGACCAAAGTATTGTATTTCACCGTCACCTACACTTTGCTTATTTTCCTCACTTTTAGAGTACATATGAAAAGTTCAAGTAAAATATATACAAGTAGGGGGACTGGAAATAAAGCTCTGTATTAGAAACAACCTCTCTAAACCTCAGAACACTGAAATGAAATGAGAGCTGCAAGATCAAACGACGAGTCAATGCTTTAAAAACAGGAATGGTAAGGAAAGGCTTGCTTCACTTTGTAGTAGTAACTCTCAGGATATGCAGGAATACAAAGATCCATGGTAACACAATCAGTTAATACAGCGACAGATCAGTTTCCAATGCATAACAGTCAATAAGTATGAAACAATTCTTCAATGATATTTAACCAGTAAAAATAGTTCATGAAGCATAAGGAAAAGGTTCTGTTTGATTGTGATGAGGAACAATAGAAAAAATATAAAGACAAAAATCTGTACTTTGTATGAATAGAAAAAGAATTATGAAGCAAGAAAGGGGAGGAGGAAAAGAAAAAGAGGGAAAAGGTGTGAAAAGAACAGAGGCATAATACACTATATAAAAGTATTTGATCCTCCGAGGTGCTGAGCAGCTTTGACATGCACTGAAGTCAGAAATTAAGGATGCTCAGTATGTTCCCTAAAGAGATGCTCAAAGTATTTCAATGTTACAGCCCAGGAAGGTTCCTTTCCTTTCAGCCCATCCTCGCACCCCAGCTCTGTTCCACACATGCCTGTAAATAATAGTTTTCAAATCAAGTACTGAATCAATCTCTTATGGAAAAGTAACCACTTAAAACATAGTTTAGAAAAATGAAAGCAACTATACAGAAAAATTGTCTATATTCAAATGGATCTAATTTATATGGACAGACCAAGTCATCCTCACTCCTGCTGAACACAACTTTAGTTCACAGAGAGACTATAGAAGTCAATAGGACAGAGTAGGTTGTTACTCTGATTGAACAAGAATTTTGGCAACACCCCCCCCAAAAAAAAACCAACCCCAAAACCCTCAAACAAACAAAAAAGTAGTTTGTTTTTTTAAAATCATATTTGTTTTCACTGAATACTATCCAAGAAAAAACAAAAGAGGGTCAGTCCTGAAAAAACTTACAGCTTACTTTCGAGCAGTCCTTACAAGGGCAATGAAATTGCTCACAAACTATATGATTTAGAGATGACAGAATACTTGTTCAAAAAAACACTACTTCTCATCTCCACCTACCTGCCTTTTGCTCCTGTGGATTTAAATTGCAGCCGCTCTGGGAGAAAAACAATTTGATCTCTCTGTGCTGTCCCTTTTATAGTGGGGACACTGTGAAACAGATAGATAGATAGATAGATAGATAGATAGATAGAAAGAAAGAAAGAAAGAAAGAAAGAAAGAACAGACGATACCACATTCTAACTGCCTGTTTAAGAAGCATGCTTAGGGCTTTCTAACTTTCCAGATTTCAAGCCTGCAAGGGTCAGAGCATTCACAGGAGGTGTTGGGAGTCTCTCCATTCTGGAATGGTCCAACAAGATATTGAGCATCTTCATCTCAAGAAGAATTGAAGAAATCGGCATGTCCTAGGAGCATATCCTCCCCAAATGCCCATGGTCCAGTCTAAGGCCCTCTGAAGTTAGCAGGAGCCTATCCATTCATTTAATAGGTACTGGATCATGCTTCAGGGAAAAATACAGTTAAGTAATTCTCCTGCTGCTTCTTCCCCTCTTATTTTTATTGCTAGGCCAGGAATGCTCAGTAACAATACATCTGCTTCATTAGAGTTAGTTCCTTTTTCTTCATTCACTCCTTTTCCTCTGTTTAAAAGCAAGGGCACTTTTGTTTTTCCCCATTTTCCAAAAAATAAAATTATTTTAAAAAAATTGCCCTAACAGCAATGTCAGATCTAGCAATGCACTAGCGATGCACTTAAGTGAGTTTGGTTCTGAGCCTGCAAGTGTTGCAAGTGACTTCAAACGTGTGACTAGGCTAACTGCAACTACCACTGTTGTTTGCTGGATTCATGACCAAAACCCTCAGCATTTTCTTAGATGGATTCCATTCCTTTTTACATCCTTAAAGCTGTATGCATACATTGAGCATTACCCTTCTGTCTCCTCGCAAAACCTTTAGGAATTTCAGTAGAGGTTTTGTATAGGCAAGAGTGAAGGAATTATTTATTAGCTTTCCTTTTTCCCTGTGAAATAGACATGAGCCACTATTATCAATGATGGAAAAACTGAGGCTCAGACTTACCTGAAGTGATCAGAACAGAAATTAGAGAAATTAATTTTATTATTTGTTCATTACTTGTTGCAAAATACTAGTTAGTACTAATATTACTTCACTATGGAAACAATAATTAAGGCACACGATTGTTGCAAGATATTCTCAAAATTCTGTAAGAAATGTTCTTGTAATCTTATCCCTTTAAGATCAGGAGAGATTCTTTCCAAAGGTTTACTTACATTGAGTAGTCTGACTTGTAACAGCTAGAGAAACAAGGCCCAAAATCAATGACATTTCCATCTCCAGAGATTTCATGGTTAGCTTCTCTTATTCGTGGCTTTGTGGCCTCATAACCTGACAGATGACAAACAAAACACTTATTGAAATTTCTACCACTGCCTCATGCCCTACAGGTATTTTGATACTCTAATATCTATACAACTACTGTGGAACAAAATAAATTATTTCAAGTCTTACTCTGTAACTTTAAAAACAACATACAATATAAAACCATGTCTTCAACTGGTGTTAAGAGAAGTTTATGAAGCCATACTCCTTGAAACCACTGGAAGATCTCAGTATTTAAGGCCAGACTATCATCCTGGTTTAGTGTTACTGGAATGCATCTCCCGCAGAAAAGACCTACTAAGGCTTTCATTCATCATTCTCTCTCTGGCTGAAGGATGTTTGAATGTCTCTCCCTGCAGCTTTGGACCTGGAGGAATTAGGATTGATCCTAAATGCAGTGCACGTAGGATCCAATGCCTAGTCACTGCATTCTTGACAGTGTTTGGGATACAGGAGACAGCAAATGTGTTTTGACTCAGAACACCTGAAGGAGGAAACACTGACTACTTAGTATTTTCAGCCAAGCACACCGACTGAAAAAGACCTTTATACTCCTGTCCCTGCTCCTAACCCCCACTTCGAAAGGGCAAGCAAAGCCAAGACAACTAGCAACTGTAACAGAACAGAACAAAACCACAACAACTAGAGATCAGAGGTGGCAATTCCACACACAAAGCATAATTACAGGCAAATTCTTTGATGGAAAGTAGAATAAAACCACCTTAGATCACGTTACAAACCTCGTCCTGTTGTTTTCAATATTTTTATGGAGGTATGCAATCACTCACACAGGAGTAGACTTTATTTTTTCTCTTCATGAAAAAACAACATACGTTTGTGTTAAAACTGTGCCCAAAACAATGAGTTTGAACAGTTAACTACCAGGCAGTTTCAGCAGCAATGAGAATTTGCTCACAAAGCTGAAAGTACATCTTAAGATCTGCACTTACGTTACTATAAAACAGGAAGGGAACAAGTTCTGAAACAGAGGTAAACTAATTATGAGCAGAGACTTTTTCCCATAGATGACAACTCTCCTATCATTCTTGTTCAATAAAAATTTACTCCAAAGACATAAAGACAGTTTTTTTGATGATGATAAGGATAGGTGCTGATAGAATCATTACCAAATGCACTGTAAACGTATAGCATCTAGTCTTTGAAGGAAGAAGTTATATTCCCTCAAATCTAAGAAAGAGAAACAAGCCTTTTAAGAAGCCATTCCTGCAAAAAGAACATACAACACTTGGAAAAAAATTCAGCTGATCACTTGCTTTTTAGTCTATACAGTCATTGGCAATGGGTTTTCCCCTGATCTTGCCACTTCGAAATCCAGTGACACTTTCTGCAGGTTGGGTCCTTCTGCCAAACAAAATCCATACAGGCCGGTCTGTCCAATCATTGCTTAAAGGTGGTAAAAACAACTCTGCTTTGTATTCAATTACTTCTGTATGATGAAGATTAATAAAAGAGTTTACACTAGCAAACTGAAGGACAGAATTTGGCCAATGAGCTTTATTACAGAATAGCAGAACATATTCAAAATTGAAAACATTAGCATTTTAAATAAAACAGAAGGGAAAATTTGTCAACTCTGTTGAAAGGTTCCAATTCTGTGATCCTATTCTGTTCTTTTCAGCATGAGTCATCTGAACATGTATAACAAGAACAAATAATCAAGACCCAGCAGAAAATGCAAACATAGAATTTCACCATGTTTCACAAACCTTTATGCATCTAATTTTGCAATAATAAATAGTCCTACTTATTGCACCAAGACTTCTGGCAGGAATATTATTACTCACATTCTACAGGATTGGATCCATATAACATTTTCTAATACAATGGCAGTGTGTGGTTTTTTTCTTTTATTTAACTTTACAGAACACCATGTGCAGCACAATGTCCACCTTCAAGACTTATTTAAAATTACTTTTTCTTCACAACTTCAATTAAGTCAGTGAAATTACACTAGGGAGAATTTGCCCTAAATATTTAGAGATAGTCCCAAAACAAAAGTCTGGGTTCTGATCTCTGACAGTCTTTATAAACTCAAAAACTAACACTAATCTCTCTCTTAATACTAAGCTAACATAAAGATGCAGACTTGAACTGAGCATATCTTCAGGTTAGAAAGCTGTTTCCCATTTCCAGCTGATTTAAGCTAACTTCCAATCATCAAGTACAGACAATAACTTCCTCTGAAACAATGTTAAACTACGGAATCCAGATGACAGTGCTTTGTAAATAATCCGACAGTAATCTGACCCAATTCTATACTATGACACCTTCTGTCTAAACTCAGTAGCTTCTGGATTTTATGAATTATGCCAATTTGAGTAGACGAAGAACATTTCTGTAAAGTTGAGAGGATACACTCTAAAAGGGGCCAGGGCTAGTTCTAATGCTAATTTATTTTTCTTTGTAAACTAGTTGTGAGGTCTGATGGTGGGGTTTTTTTTCCTTTCCTGGCCTACATTGTCTGAGGTTTTGAGGCCTATCTGTCATATTGAGGCAACAGACCCTTTTAACACTTCACTTTGCTTTGATATGCAGTCTTGTCTCTTCCTTCTCCCTCTTTTCTTCAGGAGTTATATTGCCGGAAAGGGTGATGATTTTCACAGCAAATAAAGAGGCCTTCTCCTAGCTTTATTGTCTTCAGAAGAAATACTCTGTGAATTTTATGACCAATGGGAAAGCTGTTCCCTTCCCCCAACTCAAAACTTGGCCAGTCACAAAAATTGCTAGAGTGGGTGTGATAGAACAGGATCACTAAACTATATCTCATGAAAAGTTTTCTAAGTCCGAAATGTCTTATTTCTTGTTACTCCAAAGGCACTCATCAATAGTCACTATTTGCACAATAGGTTTTTGACAAAACTCGCTGTTCTTAAATAGCTCATTAAAACCAGGAAATCCACTCCCCCAACACAAAGGCAGTCATACTGCAAAGGTAGTTTCTTCAAAGCTCTTTTGTTTCATTTTTCTTCCACCCAGCTACTAATAACATCTCCAACCACTTGCAGTTCTGTAATATAACTGTCTGTGACAGAACACATTTCCAATAAAATTGACACTATATTGCTGATTCAAATGATAATCTGTCACTAACAAAAGATTAATTAACATTGTAGAAAGTTAAATGTTGGTAATTTCACACACCTAAGTGAGTAAAATATGCAGAATTTGAGTAAGTAATTGGATTAAAATATTAACTTTTATCATTGGATCATTAAATTCTGCCATTATCTCCTAAAGAAGTCTGAGAAGTGAAGAACATCCTGCTGTCTCTGTGGTGAATCTGTTAGTCCTACCTCAAATTTTATTCAGGTAATATTTCTCCTTGAAATACAATGCATCACTAAATAAATGCAGTAGAAGGTCTGCAAGATTTGGCTCAGGATGCAGTAGAGTGGATCTATTCCATCTAACAGATGGAATTTAGAGGCTAACCCCCCCAAACTGTTTAGCAATTGGTTTTGTTGCTGCTGTTTGTTAACTTTGGCAAATAAAAGAAAAGTGTACTTTCCCTTTGAAAGGAAATGCCATATGCAGACTAATTCCAACCCAGCATCCAACAAAGGCATTAGGAAGACTCTCACTGACATCAATGAGAGTCTGGGGAAAGGCCTAACAGACTAAAACATGACTCTGCCAGAAGTAAAAGTATCCTCTCAGAAGACTCCGGCAGATCTCAGCTCCCATTGTCTGTTGCCTCTCACAGAAGGTATTACTCTACACAAAAAATCATATTATTAAAGACAAGATTTGTGTGACAAACCATAGAGAATTTTTCTCAGATTGTTGTTGAGTTTTAGGAAGGAAATGTTCTCCTTTTGCTTTTGTACTTTTTAAATTATTCTCTTAACTAACCTTAAAGAAAGAAATTAGGTATGAAAGCTCCCAATCTTCCTTCAAAAAGAAAACAGATATTACCATTCCTACTGAAAATCAGCTGAAAGCTACTCATATAAAAATAAAAGATTTTACTGGAGAAAGTTCTGTTTCCCACATACATTTAATTTCTTCTTCAGTTTAAAAAGCAAAAAAACCCAACCCTCTCCTACTCAGATAATAAAGGTTTAAGCACTTAAAACCAGAAACAGGAAGGTTTATCTTGAAGTTTACCACCTTGTTTTGGCAATAGAAGAACATTTGATATTTGTCTATGGCTTCTGAATGAGAATAGAGTTCAAGATAAGATCACCTTGTTGCTCTTTTGTGTACTCCACCTTAACAACACAAAGGAGACTTAAGGAAACATTTTAAACATTTTGTCCCATAGAATGACCCCAAATTCTCTTAAAGAGGAAAAAAAACCTAACCAAACCACGGGCTAGAGAGATCAAAAGTTAAAAAAATATCAAGTGAGGCATTAAAGCACCACAGGTGACCATATGCTAAACAAACAATTTACACTTCGAATGAACGAAAACAAATGTCCTAGTATTTATGTGGACTGAACTGAATAACGGCTGTCCTTTAGAGACTCTAAAATTCTTACCATAATGTTGTAAAATTAACAGCACTTTTCACTTGATTATCAGTGTAAACATAATTGGGCTAATTCTGCTTTCACTACAGTTTCGCAATGATAGAAATGCTACTGAAATAAGAATGTCCTATATATCTACCCCTGCCAAGCACAGCACAGTAGAACCTTCACAGGGAAGTTAACAGATTTGAGTCAAAGTGGTTCTGGCTGCATGGACTGAGCAGAAATCCCAGCATAAGGAAAGAACACAAACATGCATACACCTGTTTTCCCTATTGAACTATTCCAAGTAAACAGGCTGATGACCTCAAGACAGTTGGAAAAATGCCTATAGCACTGTAAACTCAGCAGTAATGCATAGTGCTTTGCCAGGGTCGAACACTGTGGAGCATGGAAGCTGAAGGATCAAATTCTGATGTAGATGCTCTACAAGCCTGGGAAGAATCCTAGAGAAACCCTGTCACATAGGGCGAACCAGTTAGTATCCAGAGCCAGAGGTGTAACAATATTTGTTTACAGCATTGCACTGACCAGCACTTTCAGTGCTAAACAACTCTGTATTCAGGATCTATACAAACAGTCTAAAAAGGGTCACTGCCTGAAGAACCTTCTAATGCAACCAAAAATTCTTGCAAGTAGCAAAGTACTGACTGTCAAATGCTGTAAGAGAAAAAAGTGATATGGCTCTCAAGCCATTACCATACAGTGTATACAGCAAGTGGAAGGCAATGTTAACTTTAAAATATGTTCAGCTATTGCAACAGAGAGATCACGTCTCCCTCCACAGAAGGGGGGAAAAAACATTAACCCATGAAACTAAATCATTAATTAAGGGATAAAGTACTTCAAGATTCTGCTATAGTTCTGTACCCTGAATTCTGATCTTTGGGTGCTACTTAAACTTCAAAAGCAAGGGGAGTTGGAAGGAGGGGCTGGGGAGAAATTAGGCCTTTGGCACCACAGATACATGAAACCTCCAGCTATTCTCTCCTGCAGGGGGGAAGCTGGTTGCTACGGGGCGGTGTGCCGTAGTGATCTACTCGGACACTGACATTTTACCAACTCAATGCCTGAAAATTTATTTCGGTCCTCTCCATCCAAAATTAACTGCTCTTATTACGAGTGCAATTATTTTGAGTTTGAGGAACTTGGTTTTTTGAAGAGTTAGGCGTTCACACAATCTTTTCAGAAAGAGATCTGCAAGCAAACGTGACCTGTTGTATGAAGCTAAGCTACATCTGCAGCAACAGCAGACTGTTACAGGCAGCAAGCCGCAATATGCCTCCCGTTTTATGCATCATCTGAGAGAACCTGAATCTAAAGTGGACTGTTCTACTATAGTGACCACTAAGGCCATAAAGCTTCACGATCTACAGTACCACAGTAGAACACACTGCAAAAAATTATCAACTGAAAATACATTGCCTGCCACAGACAATTCACAGTCTAAATACATACATCTGAAGAAATGCCCAATACAGACAGACAAGGAAGCACAAAAAAAATGGTTAGACTGTGGTTAGTGAACATGGCAACACTACACAACAGTGATCCAATCTTTCAAAAAAATGTAGGAAAACCTTAGGCTCAGGCTCAGGGGCCTTGGTTTTAAGCATGTATTGATCTCATACATTGATTGCCTAATACGAACACTAACAACCAGAAAGGTGGGTGAGAAAGGAGGCATCAGTAGCCTTTCCCATTCTCAATTCTCTTTCACTACCACCAACACATTCTGTCCTCAGAAATTATCCTGTATGGAATCCATAAAATTTCAGCAACTTGCATCTGTGTTCACTGGCTCATGTCATTTGCCATTACTTTTTAATGACCCAGATACTGCTGAGCCATGTCTGCTTCAGTCAGCTGTACCCACAGCTGAAAGGATGCAGCAGTGCTGCTTGCAAAAGAACAGATGCTGCAGTTCTATTATTGTTCAGTGTCCTTTGTTAGGTATTATTGCTTGCTTTTTCTCTTTTTTATTAACTGTCATCTGAAAGTCTGTTACTATTCCCTGTGATATTATCAAGTCGTGGATAGACTGTGCCAGACTTG
Organism: Burhinus oedicnemus; assembly: GCA_008921705.1. Classification (NCBI taxonomy): domain Eukaryota; kingdom Metazoa; phylum Chordata; class Aves; order Charadriiformes; family Burhinidae; genus Burhinus; species Burhinus oedicnemus. The sequence continues at coordinate 334,940 of VFFE01007105.1, read as the reverse complement.
AAGGAAAAACACAACCTCCAAGTTCCAGTAACAATCACAATATTGTGTTAATTTTTCTAGAAACAAGAAGTGAGGAACTTTGGAAGCTCTCAGTATTTTCTACGCAGAAAAATATCCCTTGCAATTTCCCTCTGAAACAGGTAGCAGTCTATCAGCTTTAGGGCCAGAGAAACACAGCAATTCAACAACAGGCAGGAAGCTTGCATCAGAGTTGGGAACAGAACCCAGGTTTCCTGGCTCCTTGTTCTTAACAAGGATGCCTTCCCTTTCCCAAATGATAACACAAGGGTGATAAAGAATATGAGAACCAGTTTATCATCTGTTTACTAAGGAGCAAACCCAAAACCTGATGGTACAAACCTCTTGTGTTGTAAATCAAGACCGAGTCAAGGGAGCTACTCCGGGTAAGTGCACAGAGAATCAGGCCTAAAATACCCACAAGCATATTTTAAATGTAAAGCCAGATATTTTGTGTTACTAAAGTTAAAAAATTCTAGCTTGAAGCAATGTGTTCTTCTTTCAAAACAGGTAAAACAAGAACAAGAGAGAAGTACCGAGTGGTTTACACAGATCATCAGAGATTAGAATTAGAGAAGGAATTTCATTACAACAGATACATTACAATCAGGAGGAAGTCTGAACTTGCTGCAAACCTAAGACTTTCCGAGAGACAGGTAGAGTATGGATGACCATTCAGGATTTCCTTTGAATTTATTCTTGATGATGAGGACATAACTGTACTGGTTAAGAACACAAAAATGCTAATGCCTCTAATAACCAAACAATGCGACTGGGCTCCCTTTGCAACGTAGGAACTCAAACTATCCAGCTGAATGGCCCGACAGCCCTGCTTGCACTCGTTTCTAAATATCCCGTCAGCACTACTTCAGCTGTCATCAGGGAGCTGTGCAACACCACAGAAAAAGCAAACACCAGTCTTACATACAGTCCTGTTCTGAGAAACAAGAGTTTAAAAATATCAACAAAATCCTACCTGGATTTCTCTCTGTTTTACTGGGGTAGTGCTAGCAGGGAAAAATTTTTGCTGAAATGTCTAAAACAGAAGTCAATAGGAATTCTATAATCAATTTAAACAAGGTCAGTCTTAGCAGAGAATGGAAGTGATGAGCTGAAGTATGTTCAGGTCACTTGAAGGTATTTGTTTCTTTGGCTGCCTTTTACCTTTTGTTAAAGATATACTACATACTTGTTACTCCTTTTCTCCTGCCCCTATTTTCCTCCTACCCCCTCCAAATTCCAATTCTATTCCCACAACATAAATCAGAACACAAACCTTTCTGGTCAAAAGATAAATACAATTTGCTCTGGAATCACTCTGTGCCTCATTCTTCAATCAGGCAATTGATCTGCCGGTGCCACCCCCTACCAAAGCAAGGCAGGTACATGGCCTCTGGCTCTCAAGCACTTCAGCTGGCTCATGCAAACAAGGGAGATAAGATGCCAAGCTAGATCTCCCACAAAGACACAACATAGGCTGACATTTTACTTGGGAGTTTCTTGATGCAGTACACTGAAATAAGCAGCGAAACAGAAAATTAAAAGCTTTACTGAAGGATCTCCCTGAATAGATTTCACGACACAATATGCTCATTTGCTGCCTTTTCTATTTGCAAACCATCACAGCACTGTTTTCTCAGTTATTATTCAGTATCATTCACTGAAGATTACAATTCACCATTGTTTTATGGGCTCTTCTGAGCAGGGATAGTCCAAAATCCACCTAGTTGTATCACTGTTCATCCAGCTCGAACTTGTCTGACACAGCACAAACTCAAAGAGCTTACAGAAATGGAGAAGCAAATATCCATTTTGCAAATATTTCTCAGTCTGCCACTGAATGCAATTAATTACTGAAAATTAAAATTATTTCTACCAGGCATAAAAAACACACTATGTGTCTTTTTGCTGGCTGTTAAAACCTTAATAACTTGACTTTGTTATGCTGAATTTAAAAATTATGACCCTGCTTCTGTAAACGACAAACAATATTTACTTGAAACTTCCTAGTTCAGTGATAATTCCTGATAAACCTTTTTGTTAGTATGTTTCATAGAATCATAGAATAGTTTGGGTTGGAAGGGACCTTTAAAGGCCATCTAGTCCAAACCCCCTGCCATGGGGACATCTTCAACGATATCAAGTTGCTCAGAGCCCTGTCCAGCCTGACCTGGAATGTTTCCAGGGATGGGGCATCTCTCACCTCTCTGGGCAACCTGGGCCAGTGTTTCACCACCCTCAATGTAAAAAATTTCTTCCTCATATCTAGTCTAAATTTACCCTCTTTTAGTTTAAAGCCATCCTATCACAACAGGCCCTGCTAAAAAGTTTGTCCCCATCTTTCTTATAAGCCCCCTTTAAGTACTGAAAGGCTGCAATAAGGTCTCCCTGGAGCCTTCTCTTCTCCAGGCTGAACAACCCCAACTCTCTCAGCCTGTCCTCCACAGCAGAGGGGCTCCAGCCTTCAGATCATCTTTGTGGCCTCCTCTGGACCCGTTCCAACAGGTCCACGTCCCTCTGCTGTTGGGAGCTCCAGAGCTGGATGCAGTACTGCAGGTGGGGTCTCACAGAGCGGAGTAGAGGGGCAGAATCACCTCCCTCAACCTGCTGGCCACACTGTTTTTGATGCAGCCCCAGATATGGTTGGCCTTCTGGGCTGCGAGCACACACTGCCAGCTCATGGCCAGCTTTTCATCCACCAGTACCCCCAAGTCCTTCTCAGCAGGGCTGCTCTCAACCCCTTCATCCCCCAGCCTGCGCTGACACTGGTGGTTGCCCCAACCCATGTGCAGGACCCTGCACTTGGCCTTGTCGAACCTTAGGAGGTTCACACTGGCCCACTTCTCAAGCTTGTCCAGGTCCCTCTGGATGGCACCCTGTCCCTCAGGCATGTCAACCACACCACTCAGCTTGGTGTCATCAATTGAAGTGGTGATCCAAAAAGATGTGATACATTTCTTTGTCATATATCGGGGAAACGTGGCAACAGTGTTTGCAGTATTTGCTGTTCCTCATCATCAATATATGTCATGACAAAATTAATTCCAGTGCATAAAGCCTACATCTCTCAAGTCACGTTTGAAAATGTAACATTAAGAAAGAAATACCTCATCTATATTCCTGCTACTAACCTTTCATACAAATTAAACAACCTCATCATATGCATATGACTGAACACACACTGTCCTATCCCAAGTTCCACTGCACTCAGCCTAAAACCTGAAATGATTTTCTAGAAAAGCTTTTTTCCTGGCTATGCCAAAACCCCACCTGGGACACTGGAAGGAATATCTCAACACAAATGGACAAAGAACAATTGTTTAAACAAGGAAGAAAAGATGTGATACCTAATGAAGAAAAGAAAAAAGGGCAAAACGAAGCATTGCTAATATAGGAAGGATACAGAAATAAAGGAGATGACGAGGACAAGAAAGAAGAGAGAAAATTAGACTTCCAGGGATGAGTTACTTGCACAACTGAACAGTGGAAAAACAAAATACTGAAAGGAAGGAGGGCAACAGGTGAAGAACAAGTAAGACAAATGCAACTGACCATGTTAGCTTTTAGTCTAACATTACAGACCTGTATTTACTTGTAGATATTTGATAACTGGCATATGACCTTGAAGTGCCTACTAAAGTTCTCTCTGGATAACTGCTGCAGATCTGCATCCCTAGTTTAATAACAAACCAGAACAAAAATCTAAATTCAAAAGTAGGTAAGAACACTGAAGCCAGAAGGTAATTCTGAAACAGACGTTAGTTTGGTTTTTAAACTGTTTCATCTTTTCTTGCATTTTGGCAAATACATGGGTGAAATTAGATTACCTCAGCACAAGCAGAATGCAAGAGATCTGAGAGGATTTGAGACTGGTTTAACAGAACATAATTTGGTACTGAAATGATATTCCAGAAGCTAAGACAACAAAATGAAGCACCAAATGTCTCAGATGATAGCCTGGGACTTAAGAGACCTAGTTCAAATTTCCACAAGCTTTGCGTGTATGAGTTCTTCAATTGTAAAATGGGAATTAGAATGCCTCAAAGATAAGTACACCAAGACTGCCACAGAGACTCCTTAAGATGTTTTGTGGGACTTCACCACTGGTTTTCTTTTAAAACATAACCTTGTAGCCACAGATGTTATCACCTCTTGCTGTTTCACCTCCTTTCTGATTATCATTCTCTTTCCCTTTCTAGCTTGCAGCAAAGGAGTATCAAATCAGTATTTCTCAGCAAACCATTGATTTTCCTTCAGGTTATAGAAAATGGTGACATAAGTGTTTCCTTTGCCATCTGAACACCAACAAGAAAACACAACATATCTGAATGAGTTTGCTTGACTTATTACACTGAGTAGATGTAATATAGAGCCACTTCCAAGGATAAATAGCTGGTGTGCACTGCTTTAAATCCAACATTGGGGATTTATGTCCAAAGACATTTCAGTTGCCACAGAACATTCACTCTTTCACACCTGAACAAGTTTCTCTGTATTTTCAATTGGCCATTGCTCATCAACTTCATCTCATGTCCTCTCTTATTCCATCCTAATCAAAAACCATATTCTTTTCAATAGCTGCTTCATTTCTTCCCAAAGATGACTGCATTTCTGTGATAGAGCAATGACTATGGTGTAAAGCAGTGGACTGTGCAGGAAGCAGCAGCAGATTCTGGTTCCATCTACGAATGCAATAAAAGGCACTGAGCTAGTAAAGCACCGCTTATACAGTATTTTGAAGCAACACTGTGTACCAAGAGTAGTGAGCTGGTGAAATTCCACTCAGAAATGTATTTCCATTGGCTTACATGTCAGAGCTACCCAATTAATGTGCAGCATCCAAACAGGAAAGTTTTTGTGCCTCAGTTTATAGGCCAGTAACAGGTTTTAACTTGCTCTGACCAGGGCATATAGCATCATAGAATTGTTTAGGTTGGAAGGGACCTTTAAGATCATCAAGTCCAGCCATAAAGCTAGCACTGCCAAGTCCACCACTAAACCATGTCCCTCAGCACCACGTCTACCCATTTTCTAAATACCTCCAGGGATGGCGATTCCACCACTTCCCTGGGCAGCTTGTTACAATGTTTGATAGCCTTTCCAGTGAGAAAATTTTTCCTAACATCCATCCTAAACCTCCCCACGTGTAATAGTTTTCAATGTAAAGATATTCTCACATTCTTTTGGCCATCACATGAGATTCTGTTCTGTTAGATTTTGTTCCAAAAAAAAAAAAAAAGAAAAAAATTCAAAGCTCATACCATAAAGAAATACAAATAAAACTAACACTGGAAAACTCTTTTTATCAAGCTATTAATAAATATTTTATTACCAGATACGAACGATTACCTACATGAAAAATAAGCACACAGCTCTGTTGTCTTAGTTCGCCACTGCCTTTCTCACTGGTCCTCATGCAATTCATTTTACCTATGACCCTTGGGTATACACATAAAGGACCACATTGCATTCTATTAGCAACTGAAAAAAATTTTCCTCTGCTCCTCTGCAGGTGAAAATCTGGTTCCAGAATCGCAGAGCCAAAGAAAGAAAGTTAATGAAGAAGAAAATGACTCATTTTGATGGCAGCAATCTTGGCTCTATGCAGAGTGACTCTGGCTCAGTGAGCCCGATGCCAGTTCCTGACCAACAGACTCATTCAGAAATGCCCAGTTCTTTATTCCCACCTCCACCTCCTCCACCTCCACTTCCCATGAATGGTTTGCAGCACAACGGGAACTTGCAGCAGGTAGTGGCCTCTCAGTAAGGCTGCCCGAAGAGCTACTGCATAACAAACACTATAAACTACCAGTACGTGGAGCACTACAGTAGGAGAGAGAGGACAGCTGTAGCTGTTTTGCAGGAGTCCCCAGCATGACACAGTTCTGTGCACATAAGCTTCAAGTACAGTAAACCAAGAGCCACTTGCCAGGTCTGCAGGATAGCGCAAGTTCCCAAGGGCAATGGAACTGCTGTGTGCCAGGAGTCCTAGTTGCAGGGAGCCTCTGCAAGCAGATGCCATGCCGAGTCTGTGCCACAAGGCAAGCATCCCTCCAGCCATGCAGCAGGTGGGTAGGCACCGGGAGGGAGGAGAGCTGAGGGCCAGATACAGCCACTTGTTACAGGACACACTGCAAACAAAAAAAAAGCACAAAATGGGCCGCAGGCAATACAATGCTGCTGAGGCAGTAACGGCAGCTGTACACAAGTGCTCTGTCTGTCCGTCGCCCCTAAGTAAAGAGTATATTCCTTCTCCTTTGATCTCCATACAGGTTCCATGTACTAATCTCACTTTCATGGGCTTTACACATGGACCTTGACAAATGAAAACCTGCCTTGTATGCTTTGACTCACTTGATGGAAAGCCTGAGTCGTGGTGATTGCACCCACTACATGTTAAGGGCAAAGGTCAGGGATGAGCTTTTTGGAATTTTTTTTGGTTCTGACAGGTGTGATTTCCAATGCTCCATACACTGGTATAAACACGCACTCTTCAATCTTACCATAAATGTTTCAAAAGCATTCTGGAACTGTGAATCTCGGCCCAAGTTCATTTTTGATAGAAGAACAATCATGTCAGACTCATTTTGTATCCTAAAAGAAAAAGCAAAGTGGGGTGAAATCCTTTTAAGAAGCGTAGGTATTTTTAAAAGTGACTGCATTTCATGAGACAGCATAGCCCATCGATAAAGATGCAATAATTGCATTCAACTAATTTTCAATTTGGTCCAGCTTTCAGAGCCATTGTGACACTAAAAAAAAAAACCTGAGAAGCCAAATTAACGGGAGACAAAGCAAACAAATATTTCACTTAAATATAAGCTCTAAGCATTTTTTAAATGGGTCTCAATTCCCAAAGTGCTGATCCCTTCCATACTAAGCAGAATTTGGTAGGTAATCAGAATAATCCAGATACTTACTTCCAAAGATGACTAACAATTGCATGTGCATAACTTTTCTGCAATGGCAAAATTTTTAAAGCATGCAAGTGATTTTGGAACTTATACCCTCGTTGTCAAAAGCAATTTAGAAATTTAGGATGCCTGTCCTCACTGATATTCATCAAGGTGTCCTCCTAAATATCTCTGTCACTGTTGCAAATAAGACTTAGGAGCATTAAGTCATTTAGGCACTACATTCTTGGGTTTTTTTCTCTTTAATTATAACAAATAGTACTATTAGGTCATCAAAATGTTGGTAATGTAAAATTACTTTGTACATAAAGAACATTAAAATAAATGACTTTTTTCATAATCATTTTCCAATGTTGTATCAGCTACTGTAGCAAGTGACCATGATTAATCTGTTATTGAATTGTAATACCAAATTTAAAAGCAGGGTGATGGTAAAAAAAGCTTACAAAAAGTAGAGGAGAATGGTAAGACTAGGATGGTTCTGGGAGATGGCAGTTTTCACTATTTTTTAATTTTATTTATCATTTTATGGTTGCAAGAAGGACTCTTACTAAATAAGAGTAAAATTCCAACTTTAAATAGACACATAATCTACATTGTAAAATTCCCACTCTTTCCTCTCACAATGCTGCTCCATTTGCTGGCAACAGCAGTTTGAAGCTTTGCATAGGTAATACAAATGAGATGAAGAAACTGCAATTCAAAGTTCAGCAACAGAAAGACTCCGACCTGATTTCCATGTATCATGAAAAGAGGAACATGACAAACAGCATGTGGGAACAAAAGTGATTTACCATCCATATTGATGAGCATGGCAACCAAACCAAAACATTGCTCTCCCAAAAGAGATATCCATTAGATGTGTCCAAAAGAGGAATCCATTAGAAATACACGGAACAGCTATTCTGACTACAGAGGGAAATGCTAGACATATTTTACCTAGAGTTATCACACACACGCACATATGTTTAACTTAATAGAGACTGAAAAATGTTCAAGTAGAAAAGCATCCTCACATTGGCCAATTAAACAGAATTATGCTTGTATACTAGAAACAAATCAATAAAAATTTCCAGACTTAGACTTTCAAAAGGTAAGAATACAGAGGGAAACTTTGTCTTTTGTACCGATATACAATAATTTAGGACCTAGTTCTAGCTAAGTGCACAGAACCCTGGCCCCAGGTTTTGCAGGATCAAGTTCATAGCTACCTATTTTTAATCACATTTCCATGACATAGCTTAATTTTGTATTAAAATTTTAAAAAGGAAAAAGTCCTTCACAAAAGAACTTTAAGAATAGAAATGTATCTGAACACAACTTCTTTCTCTTTAAAATTATTTAAACATCATTCAAAGAGAGAGGGATCTGGCAAAACGACCTGTTTTATCTTGTTTACATGTAGAAGAGTTATTGAGGAAGATAAGTAACCACTTTGAAGATCTGCCTCATTTCTGTTCCAGTTTGCTGAAAGCATGCTTGCTATAGGTTGCTATGTGTTTCCAATCAGAAGTTGTTAAGTACACAAAATAAGGCTGGATTTTATTTGCAGAAGCACACGTTCAAAGGTTACAATTTATTGCTCCAAAAGCAGTATCTATAAACCAGGGCAATACCTTAGAGATTATTAACCTTCTAGTTATACCAGTGATTGTTTTAAGCAGTACATTTTGTTAAAAAAAAAAAAAAAACACAAAAAAAACAAACAAAAAAACCCCCAAAAAATACCTTACCAGCAATCTATTAAACTAAATATTTTCAGTGTGCTTTAATCCTTTAAACAGTTACCCACCAAAACCAAAAGAAAGCTATTTTTCTCTAAGAAGCTTGTGTAGTCCTATTGCTTAGATGCTGTATTGTGTATAACTAGAAATAAGAGAGACATAAAATTGGAGCCAAATTAACTGAAAGTATTTTGGTCCAACATTGTCAGTCATGACATATTGGTGCCAGTCCTCAGAATAATACTTCCTTTCTTCCTGACTTTGAGTATATCATAACCTACCACTTTATCACATCTGAAAACTAGGGACACTAAAGCAGAGTTGCTGTGAAGATTGATTGGTTGTTAGCAAAGTGCCTTGAAGAAGAAAAGCATACCTTAGACTACATCACAAGAGTATCTAAGCCCTTAATCCTAATTGTGATTAAAAGAACGATCAAGGTATATCCAATTTTCAGAGGAATTCACTAACCTTTTAAACCCCACTACCCAGCGAGAATTGTGATCTATATGGTACAAAAAGATCAAGAACATAGCAAACAAGACCTTCTACAAAAACTTCATGCAACTAAGCAAGGTATACAATTCAAAATGACATTCCTAAAACACAAAACTTCAAATATGCAGCATCTCCAACTGCTTAGGGGTTATGCAATCATTAACGTATAAATGAGAGAGCATCAAGTATGTGCTACCTTCTACCCAAGGAGCAGATTCAAGAATACATTCATTCTGCATGTTAACATAAAAATTAAAAAGCATGTTCCTACTTTAGCACCCTTATTTGGTTTGCTGGTGCAGTACAGGCTTACTCCAACCCAAGCTTTTACATCCAGAGCGTACACTGAAACGATGCATCCCTGAGAATGACACAGTCACATTTTGGAACGGCACTGGATGTTATTAGTTGGACACAATATTGTGCAAACCTCACTATGTAAAAGAATAGGCACAGGTTTTATGATTAAAATGTTTGCCGGCTGTTTTCATACTCAAAGAGCACAAATACTTTCTTGTACGTTTTTGTAACAAACTGTGTTCTAAGAGGTATCACAATAAATGGAAAGGTTTAATTAAGATACACCCTGTGTGTTCTTGGTCTTCTAAGCCACAATAAAATACAGTCACTCTAAGGCAGGACAGACTTTAGATAGACAATAATATCTCTTTTATCTGGGAGTATGAAAGAAGAGTTAAATTTGTGCAACAGAAATGCCAGTCTGCCAGGAATATAAACCATGCATATGGCAAGAATGGCAAACAGTAAAGGCACATCGATTCCTTTGTTACCTCATGAAAGAAAGACCACGCCAAAGAACATCTCAATGACTAAACAGTGAGCATCCAATAATCCCACCTAGCTATACTCTGGTCACCATGAATTAGTTACAGTAAGTGGTAGCCCTACACTACAGGAAGGAAACCAAATAAATATCAATAGATGATTTGCTGTTCATTTTCATGGTTCTGCTAAAAAGAATTGATTTAACCTAGAGTTCTCCTGTATTAAGTCTGCTTGTTGAGCAGTAACATATGCTCTTATTACTGTCAGTACTGATTTTGTAGCAGATTTTAAATTATTCAGATTTCAGAATAGTAAGTCCCTCCTTTAGCTCCAGACCATTCTTTCCTGGCAAATGCAACACTGATGCAGATCATACATGAGATACATTGTCACTATTTTTAATAAAATGCAATAGTTAACATTAAGAAATTAAAGATAAGCCATTGTTAGCAGCTGTTAGAAAAACAGTAGTGGAATAGATAGAAGGGTAAATACAACCACCATGGTCCCAACAAGTCACTTTTCATCATTTTTCAAAAGGATTTGTTAACAGCCAAAATTTCAGAATGTGGAATTAAAAATGAAACCATTGAGAAAAGCTTCATGGACAACTGACATTTTTATTTCCACTGTTGGTCTCTTATGAAAAAGAAATATGCATTAGGGATGAGAGACATACAACGTACAGAACTGAAACTTGTGATATATCCCTTTTTCTTTTTCCCCAGAAGAGCTCAGTTCAGCAAGTGAAAATATTTCAGCTATCATTGCTCATTCAGCTCCCTAGGCTATGCAACATCAACATGGAGATACAATTTAGCATGTGCTTTCATTTCAAGCCCTGAAAATGAGTCCTAACTAACGTGTTGCATATTAAACCAGCCCAATTAAAAAGGGTAAATAAAATTTTAAGAAGCTTTGTATTTGTAGAAGCTTTGTGTTTATAGCAGCTTCAGTGAAAGCAAGAGCAGTCTCCTTAGCTTTGTGTTTTAAAATTTTAAAACCATCTGCCTTTCTTAACTAGTCAGAATTTTTTCCAACAGAACTAACCTAAGTTCACAGCATGCCACGTACTGACTGACCTTTCCTCAAGATTTATACAGCTGATTATTAATTTTAGGAGGGATGGGTGTGCGTGCAAAGCCCAGCTTGAATGAAGGGCCAATAACACCTCCGAAATACTGCATTAGAACTGTCAGCAATACATAGTTCACTGACAAAGTCCTTAGGTAGCCATTCCATTGAAATTCCAAGCATGCAGTTATAAAGGCATGGGCATTCCTACACCTGACATTACTGATACATTATTAGAGTGGTCATCTGGAGGCAAGAAAACAAACATCTACTACTATCACCTTAGCCAGAATGGGACACGCTAAGCTCACCTGCTTTTTTTGCCTCAGAAACAAAAGGTCAGATAGATTTCATATAATTTTCAAGCTTCAAAGATGGACATACTTGTTTCTTCTTATCTCCATATAAAAGGAAGAGTAACTTTATGAGTAAATGGCTCCTAATAAAAACTATCACAGGTATAAACACCTTTAATATAAGTTATTGTTGTATAGGCCAGTTTTAATCTACCAGTAGTCCATGAAATTGCAGTTATAATAGCTGTCATTAAAACATTTAATTGCACATTTGTGATTACATCATTATCACTGGGTTTGGAAATGCTCTTTAGAACAGCACATATATCATAGTATACCATCTACATTGCCTGTACAAACAAAACTTTAAAAGTTCCAATGGTTATCACTATGCTTGTTATTTTCACTACATTTTCATCAACCACTTGTCAGAAAACTAAAAAATTTTCTTTCCCAGAGATCTCAAAGTACATTTAATTTTACACACATACAACTTCACTTCAACGAACACTGAGGCAACTCCTGCGGATACTGGCTAAGTAGATAAATTATACATAGCACTTTAACAGGTGGAGGAAAAAAAATGGAAAATTATAACCTTGGAGTTCAGTTATTCTGGCAATCCATCTCTCTGAAGTATGCCAAAGAGCATAGCTCTCTTGCTGCCGATACCACACAGATCCTTCCTCTTCTGTCTTTATCAACCATTGGAGAAAATGGTATAAATACAAACCTCCATATGGATGAGATTTCTGGATGTCTAGCCCACTACCTCAGAACTGCTTTTGCTTTCCCACCACCCCAAAAAGTAAGGAGAGGGCCCATGGTAACACAACAGTTCCACAAGTACTTTACACAGGCAGCACACTAGCCCTTCTTCTACCACCAGCCATCCCCTCACAGTGCAAATATGGCCAAGGCAAAGGCAGGTCACTTCCCCCCACACATTTTTTTTTTTTTTTTTTTCT
>VFFE01007105.1:275933-320492 GCA_008921705.1 Burhinus oedicnemus | reverse complement strand
TGTACAAGTAATTCAGACTACATCACAGCAAAAACACAGCCAGAAAGCAAAATAGGAAAGCAGGAAAAAAGGCCAGGCCTCTGCTCTAATGCTAATTTATTTTTCTTTGTAAACTAGTTGTGACATCTATTTTCCACTGCCCTACATTGTCTGAGGTTTTGAGGCCTATCTGTCATATTGAGGCAACAGACCCTTTCAACACTTCACTTTGCTTTGATATGCAGTCTTGTCTCTTCCTTCTCCCTCTTTTCTTCAGGAGTTATATTGCCGGAAAGGGTGATGATTTTCACAGCAAATAAAGAGGCCTTCTCCTAGCTTTATTGTCTTCAGAAGAAATGCTCTGTGAATTTTATGACCAAGGGGAATGGGGAAAACGACTCCTTTTCTCCACCCCCTCAAATCATGGTTATATTTGCTGATTATAGTGAAGCCGGAATAACCCTGTTGATTTTTAACTTGTTTTCAAAGATTACCTTCTAAGCCTTCAGTGTACAAGGAACCTGAATATCTATACTATTGTTAAACATTGTAACTATCGCTTAGAGCAAATATTTTAAAGCCAACAACTTGTACCTTGAAAAAAAGTAAACTCAGTTTGGTGATCGTTTTAGTCCTGCAAATTTAGGCAGGAAAACTTTGTACACTAGAAGTCAAAGTGGCATAGGATTTGGGAAAACATCCTTAATTATGCGTATTTCAAAATGTCTTAAGCTACGCCTGCCTCTAGCCTTCAGATAAAAATATCGCAGTCTATCCTGAGCGTTGGTCCAAAATTAAAGAGAACAGGAAAAAATATTCCTTCATCTATTTCTGTCCTTTTTTCCTCTGCTAAGATGAAAGAGTCTGACATTTGTTTAGGGCTTGTAAATTCCAAACCAATTGGCTTGTGTTTCTGAATGTGAAAGGGATTCTTGATAAGATCTCCTTGTCGCTCCTTTGTGTGGCGTGTGCTTCATCTTAACACCTCAATGGATTTTAGGGAACCACTTTAAAGGAGTCTTTGTCCTACAGTTTGTCCCAGAAAACTCACATCAAAAAAAACCTGGGAAGATCAGAAGGAAAAGGAAAACTATCTAGTTAGCTGCTGAAAGCGCAAAGGAGAACAAATAAGTTGAAAAGTGATCTCTCTGTATTATTATTACATAAGAAATGTTTTTAAAAGTCTGAAATGAGAGCTATCTTCTAAATATCAAATAATGTTTCTCTTAACAGTATTTATTCAATATATCTAAGAATATTTCTTATACACATTAGAGAGAGGATGATACTGAAGTCCTTTTACAAGTATTTTATTGTCTCGTCTTACAAATTGCCAAGTGCCTTCAACTCGAAAGGGAAACTCAGCATATCGACTACCCCCAGTAATACCTCTACAGGCACTCAGCATCTTGCAAGACTGGACCTTTTTGAAAAAATAAATTTAAATTATTCTTGAATTTCTAAGCATGTCCTGTGGCCACACAAGAAAGCAAAAGCAATTTTAGTAGGACATTTCTTTGTGTTAGAGAGGTGATCTTTAAAAGTTCAAATAGAGAATTAGGACACGGTACAACTAAACAAATTGTGACTGAACTTCAGTCTTGAAATCCTATGTCTTTATGCCCACATATACATGGAATTTACTTCAATGAGCTCTGAAATGAAATCCCTTTGAGATCAAATATAGCCAGCACCAATTATGTACTGCTACGAATTATTTAAGATGCTTCAGGGTGTTTTTCACTTAATAGCTTTACATTTAAATGCATGTTTACAGGGAGAGGGAGACAGAGGGAAAGAGAGTTATGATAACCAATACTCACTCACCCAGCACCTCATATTCCTTCTCTGTAACAGAGAAAACAATCCCTTTACTCTGTAGTTTAATTAATGTCTGTAAAATGTTTGAGATGTTTGAAAGAAAGATGCTACAGAAAATCAAATTCAACGTATTAATAATATTTCTTTCTTAAACAGGTAAAACAAGAACAAAAGAAAAGTACCGAGTTGTTTACACAGATCATCAGAGACTAGAATTAGAGAAGGAATTTCACTGCAACAGATATATTACAATAAGGAGAAAGTCAGAACTTGCAGCAAACCTGGGACTATCTGAAAGACAGGTACACAGAGACTATCCATCATTTGTACGCACCCGTTCACCAGACACTGTTACTGCCAGGGGACATGAGCAACACTCATGTTCTGTATCCACAAGTAGTGTGAGGGCAACCCTGATATAGTTTCTGCAGGTATTTGGCACACAGAGAATACATTATGCAAATACAAATTAATAAATAGGCTAATTTGACAGAAACCTCCAGTTATGGGTAACTAAATATTAGGAGTTCATTTATACTAGAAAAAGTACTTATTCTTATGTGCCTAACAGCTTGCTAGACATCTAGAATTTAAACAGTTCAGCTTAATATTACCTTAGCTATGTTCTCAATAGGTATGACATTCACCATTTTACTTCTTGTAATCACACAAAATGGTGGCCAGAAAAAAAATCCAAAGTATTGGATGTATTTCAGCTGTAAGCCAGGAAAATAAAAACTCAGCATTCGAAGAGCAATCAAGCAAGGTATCTATGTATTTGTTGTTACAAATTTATTGGCACCATTTCCACTGGCCACATTCTTCCTCAGTCAGTTAGATTTCAGCACATTTTAAGGAGTTTTTACAGCCTTTCATTTTCAAGTCAGGATTTCTTTTTGCTATTATGTTCACAGGTACTTCACCTATAGTACTAGTTCACATCCGCTATATACAGGATGCTTTAGGTTATAAAATTTGGTGCCAAATTTTTATGCCTATTATACGTATATATGTAGCCAAGACTATCCATTCAGGAAATTTTCAAGCGCGTACTTAGATCCGTTGGTTCTTTGGAAAGCAGCTCTGCACTCATTCGTATCAAGTACATATTTAAGCTCTGTCCTGAATAAAGATAGCCTCTCGAGCAGGGCCCAGGTATCTCAGCTGCGTTCATACAAAGACTGGAGGAATTCAGGATAAAGAATTTCCTAAAATCGCTGTGTTGGAGAGCACACTTACGAAGCACAGCTCCACAGTCTGCAAATATAGTAACTGTTGAATCCAACCCTCCTTACACAACAGAATTTCAATGGTTCTGCTACAGTTGGAGGATAAGGGAAGATTTGGCGATACTGAATAAGGCATCTCATACCTTAGCAACCAGATTTATTGCCCTCAGGTAAATTTAAACAAGAGATCTTTCTTTTCAGAATTTTACAAACTTGTTTCTGAATATACACATTCAGTTCTCTAAAATATTCTCCTCTTTCAGTGGCCTCCTCTGCTTCTGCATTCAGTCTGTGCAAGAACATGGAATAGAGAGGGACCAATTGAGGCTGGAAGTATAAGGGCGCATAGATAAGCAATGGTATTTTAGCATCAAGCACTGGATTTTTATAAATATATTGTAGTGCAGTGATGTTTAATCCCAGACCCAAATAGTACATAGATTACACTCTGCAGACTGTATGTGGCCCCAGAAAGTAACTACGAAAAACACATCTATCATTGATGGACTAAAGTTTGCTATACAGTTGGATATAGCTGCATTATAAAATTTTCAGAGAACTGCAATTATGAAAGATTCAAAACCTCCACCTTAACATTATGCAAACTGGCTGATTTAGAACACAGACATGCCTGAGTAAGCCGCAATACTGCATAAAATCAGCAGTTTGCTTTTACATAGCTGTTGCTCTTAAAGCCATCCAATTTTTGACTGGTAAGTTTCCTTCAAGTATAATGTAGACCAAATAGATACTCTTTCCGCAGGAAAGACTCTTTCTACAGGACTCATGACAGACAAAGCTAAATGCTTCTTACTTCCATTACCAGTAAGGTAATTAAAAAATAACTAGAAAATAATAATGAGATTTTTTAATACAAAGCAGTGGTATGACTTTCTGTATCAGTGTATTCAGCAAACTTAAAGGATCTAACAAAAACTGTAAAGTAAGAATACAAAAAATTAATGATAAGGAAAACAAATGGTGCTTTCTACTCATTCACACTTTCACATAAGGAAAGAAAATATAGATACTTAAACTAAAAGTAGATTTCAAACAGATAGGAGTCTTTACATATGCACGATGAGCCTGGGAAATTCACTGTCATTAAGTAATGCTGATATACCTGTTTACACACATGACATAGTACATATGTACCTGCAAAATACATATATAAATACATAGTCCAGTAACAAAAAAATTCAAAGCTTTTAAAATACCTAAGAATTATGTACACACAAAAATCACTCACGATATAAATGAAGAAAAAGAACCCTCACTACTTAGGTTTGAATTTATCTGTAACACAGATGATAAAGAAATCTTCAAAATTATTCCATAATTCCATCTTCCTCAAGTATGACACACATCACTGCCAAAGCTCAGATGATGAACTAGGTGGACCCTGAGTCTAAATGAGTAAGTTGATTCCTATGTTGCTAAATACAACGCGGCAAGTTCACTTTACACCGCCTCTACAAAAAGAAAGTAGTTTTCTATTGATTATATTGCAGAAAACGAATACAGAGTAACTAAAAAATTTTTCGCTGCACAAATCCAGTGTTGTGTTTGGTGGAGTTTTTTGTTTTGTTTTTTGTTGTTGTTTGGGGTTTATGGGGTTTTGTTTCTTTTGGGGGGGTGGGTGTTCTTTGGTTTGTTTTGCTTTTTTATTTTTTAACATAGCTATATTTTCATTGCTATTATTAGTGTAAAAAGTTGACCAGTACTTTGAATTAATCAGATATCTTTTGTAACACCACAGGTGAAAATCTGGTTCCAGAATCGCCGAGCAAAAGAAAGAAAAATGATCAAGAAGAAAATATCTCAGTTTGATGGCAGCGGGGGCTCAGCTCAGAGTGACTCTGGTTCACTCAGTCCAAATGAAATATCTAGTTCCCTGTTCCCACCACCACATGGAATACATGGATTACATCCTAATGACATTCATCAAGTCACAGTTTCAGAATGAACAGAGATAAAAAAAAAAAAAAACGGAAAAAGGAAGAATGGATTTCCCCATCACTCCACACCCCCCTCAAAAAAAAAAACAACCTCAACTTTGCAAAGGACCATGCTCATTTAACTGACTTCAAAGTGCTGATTTCTAACTACAGGATCTGGGACTATTATCCAAATATTTTAATTATTGCAGAAGTCTCAGGGAACTTGCGCTGCTAAGATTCATCACTCAAAATCTTTCAGTAGGAGGTAATCTGCTTCAGACACTGACACAAAGAATGATACAACTGAAGATTCAAGTAAACCGTTCTAGTCTGATCATATATAAACAGAAAACTAAGTGAACTGATTATAAAATAGAGTACTATTGCATAAAATATAAAATGCTGGGTGTATTTGGTTTGTTACATTTTATATAATTAGAGTAAATAGTAGATGTTAATAAATATTCACAGGTAAGTGTACTGAAGAGAATGCTACTTTTTGAAAAAAAGAAAAACATTTAAAACACTTTTAACCACTCAAAAAACATAACAATGTTGCTATAACAACATATTACATTTAATTAAACACATCTTCTTTGCCCTATGTAATTGTGTTCAAGCATGCCAATGTCCTAAGCAATAGCTAGATATGTAATATCATAACAAACCTGCCAAAATTTGTTCAATTGTAAGAAATGCAGCAATTAGTGATGCACATTAGTATACGCCAGATAGTTTGGAAAATATAAGTATTACTTCGATCTTCAACGAATGCACATATTATTGCTCAAAAATATGAGCAATACATCACAAACGTAATGGAAACAGAACTGTTACTACCAGCAAACCACCAAAAAGCAAATAAAGAATTTTTTTAATGTCTCTAAACCTTTTAAGTGAAATAGTAGCAGTCTTGGGCCACTGATTTTATACACAACACTTATTTTCATCTAAAGGCAAGAAATACCCCAAGGTAGCTGACACTGTATTTCCAAGCTGTCATCAAGCAGCTTCGCATTCACAAAGTCACAGCAAGCACGTAACAAAAGAATTGTTCACTCCATGTTCACTCCTAAAAGAGCACAAATTCAGAATAAACATGCTCACAGTGTGGTTAGCTTTAATTATTGGTCCATGTTGGCAGGTGAGAAGGTAACAATGTTATGTAGAAGGCAACTGATGAGTCTGGAAGAAGTAGAAAGAGAACCCAAAGCACTAAAAAAAAAAAATAAAAAAATCCCCAAACA
This sequence comes from Burhinus oedicnemus, assembly GCA_008921705.1. Classification (NCBI taxonomy): domain Eukaryota; kingdom Metazoa; phylum Chordata; class Aves; order Charadriiformes; family Burhinidae; genus Burhinus; species Burhinus oedicnemus. The sequence goes on along the minus strand of VFFE01007105.1, from coordinate 314,276 downwards.
CTTCAGTAGTACTATTCATTGGAATTTCATAATATGAGCTTCTGATACCATACAAGTAAAGTGCTCTATTGGAAAAATTTAGTATTACTGAAAAGGTCATCAGGAGCAAAGGTAATAAGAAGGGAAAACAGAAGAAAACAATCAGAAAACACCATTATCTGACACATGAAAAGTCATGCATCACTTATTTCAAAATCATCAAACTCTTGGTCTCAGGAACAGCAAATCAAATTCTGCTTTTCTTATGCCAACGAGCATTGATAACGCACTGAGCAACATGGACAGAACTTGTCAAAGCATTCATTATCTGGATCCAACAAATTAGATAACTTAAATTTGAAGATGTGCTTCACTGTTTCCCAATTATTTAAATATATCTCTGTTAGAGTAACTCCATGAAAGTAATTCTATTAGGAGTTACAAGAATAACATTCTTCAAAAATAAATACTAAATTACATATTTGTAGACATAAATGTCTCAAGCTAAACGAGGAAGAAAGTCTGTAACACGGGATAAGATCTTACTGATTGTAAGCATTTTGTGAGTGGTCCTCCAATATATTTCTAATAATCTCCTATTCATATGGTTAAAATAAATGGGCATTTCTTAATGTAAACAAACAAACAAAATCTAGTATATATAAATATGTACAAAATTCAGCCCTATGAGAAACTGAGACTACATCTGCATGGCTTTAATTCAGGATCTTCTAAAACTGCTCACTGATACTATAGTGTTATGGGATTGCACAGACATTTTGGAAGACAGAGCAGCATGTTACAGAAAATGCACAAAACCAGATCTACTTCTGTTTATATTAATCGAAGTCTACATGCTAGCAGACAATGAGACACATACATGCTGCTCTGTTTTTCATTCAAAGAAATCCATACATCTACTCTATAACAGATTTGCAAGAGGCAGTCTTCCCAGTTCCACCAGCCCCTCCTACCTGTGTTGTCCTTTTATACATGAAGGATGTAGAAGATAAAATAATTTCCCAAGAAACTCACGAAGAAAGAAGCCATAATACCTTAGACATACAAGAAAAGAGGGAAGAGGACCTTTACCTTGTTACCCAAATCTCAAATCACCAGAAGGCCTACTGCTATGGAAGAGTAGGCAATGGCTTCTGTAAAGGTTATCAGTGACACAGAAATGGAGAGTGACAGAAAACTTTTTTCTAGTTTCCAGATTTTATTTATTTTTTTTTCCTCAGTTTTCAAATCGACATGGAAGAATGGCAAGTGAAGAGCTATAACGTAGAACACATCATTCATTAGATTTCTATACTAGAATGCACAGCTTAACTTAAAATTTCTCTTTCCTTCTAACTTATGTCAAAATTGAAATAAAAAACTTACATGGTTATTTACCAGGTTCACATTCAACATATTCAAAATTATCATCTTGCAGTTTCTAAACAAGCTCCAGTCTATCTTTTTCAATTGCCAGTCAGGAAACACCATGCTGTTCTGACAACCTGGGCAGAACAGCCACTGAAGCCATTGACTGTACTTCAGAACAACCACTGTTCATAAAGGAAACATTTTAAATGAGACTATTTTAGATGTCAAACAGGAGTCTGAATGGGATATAAAGCACCTCCTATGACATGTTCAAAATCAGGCTTGTCAATAAAAAGGGTTTTCCTTTTTCATGATCTTGATCCTGCTTTTTTCCCCATCAGGTCTATTTTAAATGTATTCAAACCACATATTAAGAAATATTTGAGGGAAACAGTCTCTTTCATGCACTAGATAATGGCATCTAAGTCTAAAAACTGTATCAAATCATATTCTCTGGCTACAACTAAGTCAAATAAGAAGTTATTCCCCCTATCTTGTACTGTGCATAACTATCCCCCATCTAGATCATAATGCGCCTTTAAATCCAAGTGTAGTGGCACAGTTGTTTCTCAAAATCTTCGAAGGAAAACAACATTATTAAATTCTTTTAGATCATTTTTAGTAAACCTGATTACAGAGCAACTAAATATGCAGTTATATTACCAGATCAGGAGGATGGTAAGCCATAAGGAGGAGAAAATGGCAAGCAGCTGAAAGAACAGTTTGGACATTGTATCTGACTATAGCCAAAACCATTTTTTTTGCCAGAAAACATCATCCCAAATCAAAGTACAATTTAGAACTACATGCTGGCACATTTTAATGGCCCATTAAAGACTACACAACGGCCTGACAGGAGTCCATCCTATATTTACATTCTGCCAAGATCAGCATGGGAACACAAGGATCAGGATATGCAGTTGGGTGGAGGCAACACAGCCATTACAAAGTCCGTACACAGCTATTATTTTCTGGGCAGCTGTGTTTGACTCTTCTACGTTGCTTATGTAAAAGAAAAGCTTCAGAAGACGTGATCCAGCCCTTGTATTTAATTTTTGTATTTATGTGTGTGAGAAGAAACACTAAAGGCTATAAATAACATTTTCCAATATTTATCTTTCTTCCTTTGAAGACTTCTCCAGGGACTTTAATTAGACTGTCCCTGAGCACCATTAGGCAATTAAAATAATAATAAATCAAACACGATCCTTCTCACCCTGTGGGTATTTTCCCCAGGCTCTCTGAGTTTCCTGTCTTTTTCACTCTGTGTAAATAGAAAACCATCACACTGTTTAAATTCAGCTGTTTGATTGGTATTTTGAGTTTGCAAAGTAGTGAGCCACTTTAACACCATGCTGATATCAAAAGACATTTCTGCATCACACAACTGTCTAATTCCAGCAGCCAGCAAATCCCTTCTGACATTTACTTGAATCATCGTTATTCTTATGAGAATACTGTAGAGGTGCCAAAGCTTTGGGAACAATTGCCTTTCTCAGTCCCACTATCTAGAAGGAACACTTTACCACAAACTGTTCATGCAGAGACTCAATGTAGCACCACAATGACTTGGCTTCATTAACTAACTTCTAAATACTGATGTGTGGGAGAAAATAAAGAAAATTACAGATTTATCTGTAGTTACAGTAATGACAGATAGTTTAGACTAGAAATTGGAAAGGACCTTATTACAAGATATTTTAAAAATCATAATTTACAGAGAAAAGAGCATAACTTAAACCCCTAATTGGCTGCTTGTAGTAGTAATACAGGTCAAGTAAAAACCTGGATCAGAAACTTGACAACCTCTTGAAACTAGGATTACTTTTCAAAATTGATCTACTTCTATATTAGGCATTTTCACTATGAACAGCATGGAGCTGCACACCCCTGCACAAAGCCAAAAACCTTCTAGACATTACAAAATATTTGTATTACAAATAGTTTCCTTAAAATTCTCACATCACTCTTGACTTGCCTTACTTCAACAAATGAACGTATCCAAACTTGCCTAATGAGTTACACATTTCTATTTCTAAACAAAAGAATGTGAACTTGCAATGAGATGCTGGATGCACCTGGAAAGGCAAAAAGAATTCTGGTAAATGCAACAACCAAACCCACAGAAATTACCAGGGTCTTTTTCTAATAACAAATTCCACAACGTTAAACATGATCACCTATACAGTGGTTACAGTTCCCAGTCAAAAGTTATTCCCAAAGAGGAAACTAGTAGGTAATGCTAACATTTGGGGAGTTATTTCAAAAAAGCCTCAGGTTCTTATCAAACAATCTTAAATGTGTGGTTAATATTATTTTTAAAAGAAAACATTATTTGCATTGAAGGAACGATTTTTATTATTCCATGGATGCACTAAATACTAATGATCCTACTGAAATTATCTGCAGCATATGGTATCATGTCTTTTGGGTAAAGGTTTTGTAATTTGAGAATGAAAAACACTATCACAGGTGAACAGCTCAACAGAGGGCTGAATATTAGATGGCCAAGTTGTAATCATGGATCTGAAACCCATTATTACTGCTGCTTTTCATGTGCAATTGAGGCTAGAAATGTTTGAAATGCCTATCAAGTCTTACCAACTTAATACTTTGATCCATTAACTGAAACTCCCCAGAGCCTGATATTCTCCCTATCGCCCCAGATACCTAAAGAAGAGCAAATAAAATACTAAACATTAAAATCAGTGAAAACTTAGAACACTGCCTACGGATACCTGAAAAAGAGACGGGATACAGAACAGCAGGCCAGTAAAAATCTCAACATTTCACAGGGTTGTTTTCTACGGGTTGTAGGATTCCTCTCTGAAATCCCTTATCAATACCAGTTTTCAGGCAGCCAGTGCAACCTTCTCTGAATGAGGCATAGCTCTGCCTCAATACTTGGCAAGAACATGCACAATTTTAGCTGCCTGCATTTGGCACGCTGCCACCTGATAGCTGTAGCTCTGAAAGCCAAACACTGCAGCAGTAACCAGAGCAGCACCAAACACATCTTCCCCATCTCACTGTATGGCTGAACTAAGAGGCAAAAAGACCACAGTGAGGATTCATTTCTTGACTTGGGAAACGAGCTTGCATTAGTGGGAAAATAATACTTCAGTAGTATTTTGGAATTCCAAAATGGCTAAAAAGATTTTCATTCAGATCTGGGTAGAGCCTTCCAGTACTGCAGAGCTGGTTCATCAACGTGAGTATTACTTTATCAGTTCAGAAGCACACGTCTCCCAATTGCATTAGTGAAAGTCATGGAATCATATCCCTCCTGCAACAAGGCTCAGAATCCATAAATAAAAAGAAATTCAACCTCTGATATAAGCTATCATGTTGTTTAAAAGCTGTTTTAAAACATTACTGGAAAAATGTTACAAGGTTTTCCAAGGCCAGGTTGGATGGGACTTTGAGGAACCTAGTGGGCTGCTAGTGGGTTTAGTGGGAGGTGTCCTTGCCCATGGCAGGGGGGTTGGAACTAGATGATCTTTAAGGTCCCTTCTAACCTAAGCTGTTCTATGATTCTATGATAAAGACCATAAAAACAATACTTGCAGTCATTTTCTAGGCCTCAAAATTCGGTATGTAATTAGAATCATCCTAAGCTCAGTTAATGGTACTTATTTCCATGTCAAAAAACTCAGCAGTTAAGCATGCATCACTATGTTCAGGAATAAACCCGCCCTAGGTCTGAAGTAAAAGGGCAACCTAGGAAAATTGTGGTCTGTAATAAGGGTTATACACTGTGCACTGGCAGAGTTAGAAGCAGTTGGATATGAAAGAGGACATTTTTAAAACTGAGTATGCAAGGAAAAATTGAAACATAGAAGAAAACAATTCAGAACTTAGATTATAAGTACCTAGAGATAGAAGCGTTCTGGACAGAGAAATACACAACTGCCACTAGGCACGCATTCGGTAGCTATTCTTTATACAGAAGGAAAGAGCAAGGCCATATACTCAGAGGGCAGCCAGCAGCTTGAAGGCTCTAAGGGGCAGAAGGCTGCCTGACAATGCCACGCTATCATACAGTACTCAGTTTGGCTTTTAAGTGCTCTCAGCCTCCAGCAAAACAAAATAGATTCTGGCTTTTTGGCATAAACCTGTACATAGTCACTGACGTCAGTCGTCTTGACATCTAGTTCATCATCCACATCCAACACAAAACACACCTTTATGATTCGTCACATGTGAAAATCCTGTCCAGCCCCTCATACCAGAGGGATGGCTGGAGCACAGCTAGACTGCCGGTTTGACATTTAATACACTTGCAGACCATTTTCAAGCTTTGTCTTCATGCAGTTCTGTATGCATTCTGCTACAGAGTTACCACCCACTGCCATGGTAAATTCATCAAACATGATGCGAGTTCTGTGCTCAGACAGGACCATTTACTGCATCTTTCTCTCTTGGAAGAAAAGAAAGTGCAAAAATCAATTTGGAAAGCAATACAAGTCACCAGCAGCCTAGCACATGCAGGGCAGCCAAGAAAACAGTAAGCTTAACTGAAACAGGTTTGAAAGCAGCACCGAAAGAAAACAGTTGTTCGCCAAAACACTACAAAGCATAAGCACAGTTGTTCTGACATCACCACAGCTTAACTTGCTCCTGTGTCAAGCTAATCCTGATTCCAACTGAGGAAATGTTCTCTAAAGCTGCTCATGTGTCACACAGGTGGAAACAGATCTTATGAAAACTGCTCTTTTTATGCAATGATTTACATCAATGGACACCTCGTTACTAACCGCCACATCCTACCAGTTGATTTCTTCTACAAGTCTATTTCAATCTTTCCAAAACTTTTCACATTAGGAACTGAAGAAACAAGCTAACCAGGCAAGAAAACCCCAACCAAACCCCAACACCCCCCGCAACAAAAAACTCTCAAGAGCTTGTATTCTGAACTCTTTCTCTCAAAAAGGAATCGGTAACCTCAGCTTGCATAAACTGACTCAGGAAGGGGGTACCTTACAGGTGAAGTCCACTATTGTTTATTCTGTTTGCTCTTTTTGAAAGACAGAATACTTCTGCTGTATCACAACTGAGGCAGACGCATCTCCAGTGAGGCCCTGAAGTTCTGAATCCCCTTCACTTCTTGAGCCAATGTTAAACAAGAAACATGATGGTTCATTGACCAGCCTTAAAATACATCTTCCAAACCCCAACAGGAGTCTATTATCCAACAACCTCTTCCTTTGTTGAAAACATATAAATATCTGAAATGAGTGAATTATGACAGCCAACATGACATCTCTTGTTGCATATCCTTCCTTCTGAATAATGACTGTGTGGTGGAGATTTATACGGAACAAAGAGGAAAAAAATATATTGGAAAAAGACTCAGTATCTCTCAGGCCCACATTAGCATTCACTTCCCATGTGCTCTCAATAGTGCTTTTATTTAATAGTGTGCTTTGTTTTAACTCCTGTCTTTCCTGCACTCTCTCTTCATGTTTCACGCCGTATATAGTAACACTTCTTATTCCAAGAAAGGAAGTGATTTTGGTGGATAAACATTGCCAGAGACCATCATCTCTCCACAAATCATTCAGTTTTTATGACATTATTGTCTCATCTAATAAACAGTATCCTAAAAAAATACTGAAAATGAGGCATCCAAATAGTTCTTCCTGTGAAGCTATAAAGTTTGATAAATCATACTGAAAAAATTCCCTATAGTATTTACATCTGAAACTCAATACTAAGCAGGCAAGCAGGCATTCTTCAAATACAGATACAGGTTACAAAAGGTGTTTTTCTAAAATGGTCTATTTTTACTCCAGATAGTCATCATTCCTGCTAGGAGAGAAACATCAGAGAAGAAAAGTCTACTGAAACTTCAGCTGAACTTTGACTTCAACATATTAATTAAAAAGCATAAGACATTAAATATGAAGCTAGTATAGCAAAGTATCTTTTTCAATTAAAGAGACTTCCTTTCTCGGTTTGCTAATACCTCAGATACTCATTATAAAGAGGTCATGCAGTATATTATACCAAAACTCTACACTTCCTCATTTTATGCTTCAATTCAGCAAATTATTTTACCACCTCTTTGAGCACCTAACAGAATTCATGCCTCAATTCCACCAAATGCTCACTTCCGTCCATTTAAATGTCTGTAACATTAGCTTATTTATTAAATTAGAACATGAGTTCCATCAAAATATAGGCTTTTCAATTAAACACACATGACACTGCTGCTGGATCTCTCACTGTTAGCCACACCTTTCCCTCCCACCTGCATCTCGTCATCATATCATCTAATGTTAAAGATGTAAATCCTTGCAGACAAGTACATGGTTTCTTTATTTCACTTAATAGTACACATACTGCTTGTCTCTCATTTTGTTTCATCCTTCTAAAATTTTCAACAGTTTTTTATTTGAACAAAACTGAATATGCAAGGAACAGGAAGCAAGCTTGGCTTTATAGCATCCAAGGGGGGTCCTAAGCGCTCTAAAAAAATCTAGCACAAATCTTAAAGGGTTTGATCCACATCCCAAGTCAGCGCAGAAGTGCTTACTGCAGTGAAAGCCGGACCATGTCAGTAGGGCACAGTATCGTGACCATCTGAAATCCCAGACTACAACCCTCACAAGTCACCTCTTTTGCTCTCATTTATTCCCATAAGCAGGCTGTGGACTGGTCCTTAGCCACCTGTAACTGTCTGTTCCCATGGTTTACCTTTGTCCCGTATGTATCTAAGTGTTTTCCAGACCGATACGCATAAATTGTCAGACAACACTGAAACAGGGTCAACTCCCTTAGCCTCCCTAGCTCTGTGCAGCACGGAGCCAGTTTTGCCAAAAGACAGTGAGACATCTCAGTGGCAAACTTTGTCACCTTCTTATTCCAAATAATTTACAATCATGTTGACCAGCACTTATGGCTGTTGGACTTCACTAGTAATCTTTCCCTGTTATGAGGACTGTCTTTATCACTGTCTTTTGTTTTCTATCATTTAACTGCTCATTAAGCTATCCTCCATCTCAAAACAGCTTAGTTTCGCCAGTGAAACATTTTTATGGAAAACTATTCTGAAATCCAAATACTTCATATCAATGGAATCACCACCAGTGTGATTTTTAGTTTTATAAAAACACACACACACAAAACCACACATAGTTTAGCAAACAGGGACAGGATCTCTCTATTCATAAGGTTACAGAGATGCTGTTACAAGTGGTCAAGAAATCTTTGCTATTTCTTTCAATGTCAAGAAATCCTTGCTATTGATGTACCACAATTCCATTAACGGGAGTATTGTAAAGCCACGGTCCAGATGAAATAGTGATGATAATCAAGAAGTGCAGACACCGACAGTTAAACAGAAAAAGATGGCAAATATCTTTACAAACATGCTTTAATCTAATTATTTAAGACAATACATTTCACATCTATCTGTGTAAGAGTTAGAAACCCTACCTGGGGCCCTCTATTCAAATCATTCCTTTGAGTAGGAAAGCAACTGTAAAAACTCTTCACTTGTCTATTTCTAAGAAATAGAAATACACCAGCAAGGTTTATAAAAAACAGTCGTCAAACAAAGCTTTGAGAAAACAAGAAGAAGATAAAGCAATGATGATTCACTATTTTATTTAGCATTCTGCAGGGACAGTGCCGGAAAATGCTTCCATAATAAACTAAGAACATGTTCCAGGGATTGCTCCAAAATAGTCCCAAGAGCTCTCTGACTTCTTCTCAGCAACAGCACACAGCCTTGAGCCCAAAAGCTTGCATTTAGCTCTTTCTCAGAGGCAACGCTGGCCAAAAGGACATCAGGTTACACACCCTGTGGTTGTATTTTAAATACACCTACCTTTCTCATGGACAGTTCTCCAAAGCTGCCAAGAACTAAGATAATCTCAACTAAATATTAAAGCCTATAATATAAATATACAGCATCGGACTTATCATTTCTTAAAGCATTCTCAGTTATAAGTTTTATCATTTTGACTTTCACATCAGTTAAAGCAGACATCCTGAATTTAACTGAGAGTACAATAAAGTATCTTATTAGTAACCCCACACAGAACTTCATTTCAGTGCTTTCAAGACTTTCTTTCCATGGGTTACAAATGGCAAACATGTATATACAACTGAAGATGAGTGGAAAAGATATTAGACCCTCAATTATAGAATTATTTTCACTTTTTTAACACATTTCTAAGTGGGACATCTTTTTAATATTTAGTCAATGACAGACATGTTTCGTCCCAGACTTACTTTCTCTGCACTTTATCCACAATATTCATCACTAAACAAAAATATTTTTTTTACAAAAATGGGAGAACATAGAACATACGTTTTAATTTCATTTTACAATGACATCTTCTCCCTTAGTTATGATTTTTTTTCTCAAGTCATTAAGAGTGTGATTTACCTGCAACTCCACATAAATGGATAATGTGCTGAAGTTAAGAGCGTGCATCAGTGATAAAACCGCAGCTCATACAATTTTGCTTTCGGAAGCAGTAAAAATTTTCACAATCAAGTCAACCACATTTTGCTGCTGTATAGAAAGCCCTGAAAAACAGCAAAGATGATTTATGAGGGAAATTTTTTCCTAAGAAGAGCAGACAGGGATGGAGGTGCATTCTTCCATTTTTAGGAGGAAGCAAGCTACCTTCTTTACAGTAGCTGTAGGTCAGGAATTCAGATTTGGCCACACACCAGACCCAACACATCACTTTATGGTAGCTACCATCAGTATTAAAAAAAAACCCCAAACAACCCACAAACCATCTCAGAATTGTATTTCTGATTCCTATATTGCAGTTATGAACAGCAATACTTTTTTTGGCTTACTTTCCATTTGCACTAGGTGACTAATGAAGTGCTTAAACGTACCTCAATAACAATTTACACCTGTGTACAGGGGGAGCGGGCATTCCCTTACTCTCAACTATTCTGAGAGATTTTTCTTCCCCAATTTTGGTGGTACTCCTACATGGATTTTCATCCCTCTCACCACCCCGTTACCCTACACAGAACTCCATTTCCAAACCGACCAACAAACCCCAACCACCTCAAAGCCTCGTGAAAATTCAACCCCCTCCTCCCTCACCTTCACCTGGGCCACCCCGGTGAGCGGCGCGAGTAAAACCTAAGCAAGCGAGAGAAAACGAGAAGGGAAAGTAATTACCCGGCTGTATTAAAAACAACACAAAAATACATCTGCAAAACGGGTAAAACCGAAAGAAGTACCACCTGCCGCGCCGACAGGTGGGCGGCAAGCCCCCTCCTGCCCTCAGCATGCCCGGGAAGGGCGGCTGGGGGATGGTGGTGGTGAGGAGCCGCACTACCCCCCTCGCGGTGCGGCGGGAAGGGGCGCGCACACCTGAGGCGCGGGCGGCGGCCTCCTGTCAGCGGGGCTGGCCGCAACTCCTCCCCCGCGGGCACCGCCTTCCGGATAGACCGCGGCAGGGGACACCCGCGTCCCCTCAGCGGGCGGGCGGGAAAGCTGAGGAACCGTCTCCCCTCCCGCCTACCCCGCCGGGGCGCGCGCTCCACCTCAGCGCCCTCACGGGCGCGGCCGCGCGCACACGCCGCCTCCGGCTCCACTGCGCTTGCGCGCCGGCCTCCCGCCGCCGCTGGCGGGCGGGGCTCCGCCCCCCGGGGCGCGCAGTGCGCAGGCGCGCGGCGAGGCGGCGCGGGGGGAGGGGTTGAGATGAGCGTACTACTCCCCAATATGGCGGACTTCGACACTATCTATGAGCTGGAGGAGGAGGAGGAGGAGGAGGAGTCCGAGCCTGTGGTGCGGAGCCAGGAGCTGCCCCGGCCCCGCGATGCGCCGGATCCCGTAGCGGTACGGGGCGCCGGGCACATCACCGTGTAAGGAGTGGGGGCTGGCGGCGGGCAGGAGGCAGCGTGACAGGCCGGTGTGGTGTGGTGGGGGCGGTGGAGGAGGCCGGGCGGGAGCTCCGTGCTGCCGGCGGCAGGGTGCTGCCGCCGGGGACAGGGTTGCCCCGTTGGCGGTGCCGGGAGGGGGTAAGGACACCAGCAGGCCTGAGCCCCGTCGGTTTTTGCCCCGAGCGTCCCCTCCCCCGCGGAGGCAGCTGCCCGCCTTACCGCGATCTGCAGCCTTGCTCCCTCTCCGCCCCACTCCCCCCACCTGTTTTGTGAGAGAAGTTTTGCTTTTAACGTGTTAAAACGAGAAACTTCGTATTTTCCAGTAGCTCGAGGCAAGCCCAAGTCATGAATGAACAGCTGAAGTTGAGCTGGGTGCTGAGGCAGCAGCTAATTAGCCCTGACGGTCCTGGGTGTACTTTTTTTTTTCCCAAACAATCTGTTAGATAAAAAGCAAACGCCACACGGTGCGAGGACGAGCAGTCTGTTCAAACGGTTTCACTGTGACCCTTCTCTGCCTCAGCTGAGCCGCCGAGCCCCCCCACTGCACTGCAGAGGAGGCACATGGCTGTGCTGGAGTTTTATCTGCTCCAAACTAAGTTGTGAGTTTGGGTCAGGTTAAGTGTTTTTGTCATTAGAACCCAACACGAGGCAGAATGTTTGCTACTCATTTAAACAGTTGGAACAGAAGATGAGCAGACTGTGTGACCTTATATGTAACGTTTACTTGTAGGGATTTTCTTAATACTCCTAGTCCTCCAAGTAGAGGAATTAATATAACAAAGTACATCCATGACAAGTTGTTGGTTGTTGCATTCATTTTCATGGCAGGGAGGGAGGTATTGAAATTTTTGTAGTGCAGAGATCCACCGAGCTTGTGTTGCTTTGGGTCTACCCTTGGATTGCATAAAAGAATGCACATTTCTCTCTGTAAATAGGTGCAGTGTGATCTAGCTATCTGCAGCAAAAACACTGGGTGGGGAAGGCTCTCTCATCCTAAGAGAACTAATGTTGGATTTGATACTGTGTCTGTCATGTAAGTCTAAATCAGGTTTGCGCTGAGCTAGTGCCAGTGGATAGTTGCTCTGCTGAACCGCAGTGTACTTGCTTGTGTTGATGGAATTTCTTTCTGTCCTGACCCCCAAATAGCATGTGGCCTGACTAAAGGAGGGATATAACACAAGCAAAATGACCAGAATACCACATATCCGTCTTATTAGTTGTCTGGTTTTAAGCACTAAACTGAAAAAAATGTTACACACTTACTTGCTTTGTCTGCTGTGATGCTTTTTGTGTATTAATGATGCTCCTTAAAGTTCCTTGTTGGCTCCAGCATCTTTTGGGGATGGGCAGGAGCATCTCAAAGAACCCTGTCAACCAGTGATGTCTACATCAAAAGAAAGCAGTACTTGTAAGTGATGCGGAAATCATGAGCTAGTGTACGTGCCCTTGTAACTACCTGAACTGAATTCCCATCCACCTTATTTTCGCTTTCTTCCACTCCTCCCAGGTTTCTTCCTCTAACAAGTATACCTGCCTGAATGGTAGAAGGCAGCTTTTATCAGTTCATGACTTATTTTTAAATCCTTATGTTAATAAAAGCAGTTAGTGGATGTTACCAATAAAATGCAAATAAGCTCTGGACACTGTAGTATGTAATGCTAACCTCCTTTTTAAATGGGAAATATTTTGCTTCCTGAAGAAGTTCTGGTTAGTATGTATAAGCTCTGAAATTGTGTCACTTTTTGATCACACAGATGCTGCTGCTTTTGAAATCAGTTGGCTTCAGAAGCAGCCTGCTCTGGTTACTGAAGTGAGATACGTCATCAAGTCAAACTTGTGTTTGTTTTCTGAACCTGTCTGGAACATTGCTGATAAGAACTTCTGTCCTGACAAGTCAGACACTCTATTAACCAAAAAAAAAAAAACAAAACAGTTATTTTTAAAAAGCCATTGTTTTCCTTGGATTTTTGTTTCAGGTGCATTCTGTTCCTCATCTGAAACTGGCCTTCTTGGATACTTTTGGTGTATAGAGAAGGGATAATTCTGTAATTCCAGGGTCATCTTCTCGTCCAGCTTTTCATGTACAGTAAAACTCCCAAGTTAGTAGATTCAAACTATGTATTAGTTTCTTGCATGAGTTTTTATTCTGATGACCTTTCAGTGAGCTGCTGACCCTAACAGAGTTCTACTGCAGTATCCAACGGTACTAAATATAAATTCCAAGAATCTTCTGAGGGTTTTAGCAGGATCTTGCTTTTTCCACTGACTTTTTTGCTAATCCTTTTACCCCTGTGCATGGTAAGAGTGATCATGTAAAGTGTATTTGTTTTATTTTACTCACAGAGAGAGAGAGAATGTATGTGAAAGCAGTTAGCAAAATTTATGCTCATTTTGTTCAACATTCTTTCACTCTAGAAGGTTCTTACTTTGAAAAAATGAACTGACAGTCATATTTATTGTTTTCAGAAAGCGTTTGAATTTTAGCAGAGAAATTACTAGGACCTAGTAAGCGCCTTTTCTTTGCTTCTGAAATTCCATTTTAATGCATTATAAACCCATTGTTCACTGTTTCTTGCATAGTCAGTGTGACTCTGGTTGGTGTATCCAAATAGTCCCTACCAAAGCAATAGTAATAACTTTCAAAAGCAGAGCAGTAAATAAACTAACTTGATTATAAGTTTTTATTTATCAGATGTAATTTTTCCATATCATTAAGTCCACGTGGATAGATAGTAATGAGGTCATGAAATAGCCATTCAGCATATTTTTGCCTTTAGTATGCAGCTTGTGATTCCTGCCTAAGTCGGTAAACCTCCTAGCTTTGGATACAAGTTAACTTTTATTACTCTGTTACATGTTTTGTAGGAGTGCCCCAGGGACCCACAATCCAGGTGCTAATGAAAAGCACATTGTCATAAATTGGGGAAGGGAGGGAAGAGCCAGGTGCTCTCAGTTGTGATAAGATGATGTTTGATTATTGCCTGATACTATTCCACCTTCCGCATATTTAAAATAGCAGATTCCATGTATTTAAAATAGCAAATGACCTCAGCCTTCAACTAGTTATCAAAAGTTTAGTTTTCCAAAACATCATCCATGGGTAAGGATGCTCTTCAGTAATTCTGTTGGCTTCATAGGAGAAGGTCGTAGACTAGAAAGAGGAACGTTAAATGTTCAAGGAGATTTCAGGTCAGGGGTCCTGATGAATGTCGTCTCTATTCTTTAAGGTTGGACAAAGCTTAGATGATACCTCATAAAGAATAGTATGTAGGATCTGAGTTTGTCTGCTCAAGGTAGGTTAAACGTAGCCTGGATTAGGTGTGGGAAAGGAGCCGTGCTGAAAGGAGGTTGGAAAGCCTATTGTACGAGAGTTGACTAAACGGGTTTAGCTTGTGTAGTCTAGTAAGACTGATTGCTATCTATAAATACAGTAGTGGGATAAATGAGGATGAAGTGCTATTTAAGTCAAAAGAAAAAAAAAAAGGTAAAGCACTTGTAATATGTCTGTTCAAGAGATGAGAAAGTGTTCTCCAACATCTACCTGAGAGGACGTTGTAGAAAGGGGGTCAGTCTCTTCTCCCAAGTAACAAGCAATAGGACGAGACAAAACGGTCTCAAGTTGCATCAGGGGAGGTTTAGATTGGATATCAGGAAAAATTTCTTCACTGAAAGGGTTATCAAGCATTGGAACAGGCTGCCCAGGGAAGTGGTGGAGTTGCCATCCCTGGAGGTATCTAAGGACATGTAGACGTGGTGCTGAGGGACATGGTTTAGTGGTGGGTTTGGCAGTGTTATGTTGATTGTTGGACTCAATGATCTTAAAGGTCTCTTCCAACCTTGGTGATTCTATGATCTTCCTGGTTCAGTTCTGGGGACAGGAAACCTCACTTCCTTACGCTTTGTAAACTAACAGAAAGAATTTTACGTGATACCTGTTGCAGGTGGGGTTTGCAACTGATGATTCAGGGTGTCCGTTTCAGTCTTTAATTTGAGGGATTTATGAATGTATCTTACTACAGCTCCCTGTGAGAAGATGCATTCTCCCCCTTTACAAATGGGGGAAAATGAGATGATGGGACTTGTCTGATGCAATACATTAAAACAGGGAAAGAAAGACATAAGAACTAGAAAGTGAGGTCATCCTAGTTCTGTTCCAGTGTTGTTTCCTATAGTAAAGCGTGCCTTGCTTTTAGAGATACTTGTCATCCAGTGAGAAAACTGCAACCAAAGTATATGGGTGACTTGCCTGAATTTCTAAATGTTAGACTTTGGGCAGCTTTCAGTGAGGAGCCTGAGAACTAGCCCAGAAATAAATTGTCACCAAGTGATGTTTTAAATGATTTAAAGGACAAGTACTGCAATTTATTTTACGTAGTGATTTTTAAATATACTGAATTTTAGAAGACTTCATAGGCCAAATTATGCTAGATCATTAGTCTGTTGTGGAAGGTCTAATGAAGTTACTTATCTCTTAATCAAGACTTTAGGCCTTAACTTTTTTACATTAAACATTCTAATAACACTTCAGTAATTTTATGAAGTTGCTTGCAAAGCTGTAGAACTAAATAACACTCTGCTTTAACATTTCTGTAATAATAGATGGGTTTTTATTTGGTTCTTGAATTCCCCCCCAGCCCCGTCTAATAGGAGTTTAATGTTTCTGAACTATGAGCTAAACAATCATGAGGACAGTCTGTAAAACTTCTAGAGACGCTGCAGTAAGACGGTGCTAAAGGCCATCAGTGATGCTGACTAAACGTAGTGTTACAATCTAGCATAGTCCTGTTTTCAGTACAGTCAAAACCTTTTACATTCTTGTAGCCATTCGCGGGTGTCAGTGTAAAAGAGAAGCGTTTCTGTAACTGAGGTTTCCTGGATGTGCAATAACTGAATGGAATGTTCTGGCAACTGCTAAGTTTTGGGTTTTAAATATGTTTTGTGATGTTATCAGGCTTCAAATTTAATGTAATAAAATATATTGTGGTCTTGTATTCTTAAGAGATCTAAATCGGAAAACACTAATTTATGTTATTCTTTATGGAAATTTGTGACGCAGTAGGAATTTTAATGAGTATATGTGACCAATGAGATAAAAGACACTACCTATGGCTTGGGAAGTTTTTGAACTACAAATTGTTGAGGGTCAGAAGAGTATTCTGGGGAAATGCTAGTACACGTTTGCAATTTGTTTTTTTTTCTTCTGCTGTTTTCTAGGGATCTGCTACTGGCCACTGTAAGAGTCAGTGTTCTGGGCTAGGTGGACCTTTGGCATGATTTAGTGGAATTAGTCTGTTATTTGGGTAGAGTAAATAATTCTGCAGTGTTACCTCAATTTTCCCGTAATTCACTTATTATATTGTCTGATTACTACAGCTTTGTGATCAGTTCAGGTAGTTTCATTCCTGATATACAGAAAAGTTCATATTCCTCAAAACAAGCTTGTGTATGTGCTTCATATCGTTAGTCTTTTCTGGATTTTTTTTTTTTTTTAAATACTGAAAAGACTACCTCATTGCTCTTCAAGCTTCCCTAAAAATAAACATATAGTATAGCAAAACTTGGAAGATTTCAGTGTAAAAAGAAAAGCTACAAAATGTGGAGGCTCACTTGTCAGATTACAGTCACAGAGAATGGAAATGTGCTTATATTAGTAACCTTTGTGCTTGCCTAGAATCTTACTGTTTTTACAGTTTGTTTTTGTTGCACTAATTTAACATCATGGCTTTCCAGTTCGCTTCACTATGCAGTAGCCCATGCTGTGCTCATGTTCAGTTCACTTCTAGAAACTGTTCAGTGAAAGTATGTTGAATGAGACACAAATAGGTGGCAGTTGGCTGTAGTGCTTAGGATAGCTTAAGAGACAAAGGTTGAGAAACACTTCAGTTAAAATCTACTCTTTGGGATTTTATTTTTTTTAACGTTTTACACAACTAGTGCTCCAATACGCTGCTCTTCACAAGAATGAAGGCTCTGACTTAAATTCGCCATTGAAGAACATGATTGGAGTTCACCAGTATCGTTGACATTTAAATTAGCTTACTGGATTTCTAAAGACAGCACAAGTTCTTTTATTGTGCTTCTCTCTTTTTTTAAGGTTTATTTTACATTTTTGTGTGCTTCTAAACAAGTTACATTGCTGAGTTTGGATATCTGAATTACTACGCTGTGCACATGAAGATGTATGTATTAGAAAATGATAGGGGACTGATGATGTTCCAGCAATACTAGGATTTGTCCAAGTGACCAGTAAAGAGTACTTCAGGTGTCAGTTTGACTGAAAGCAAATACTCTCTCTCCAGAAGGTTTGTTTTTACAATAAATATTAGAATACCAAATGTATTTGTGCTCCTCTTCTTGGCTGTGATCCTTTTGGGTTTTTTTCTTTTTTTGAACAAAAATACTCAGGAGATAGTTTAGCAGAGCTGCCAGCGAACGTGATGTACAGTATATTTAACTTTACAAACTTAACATTTGTTAAATTACTGAATTGCAAAGATTAAAGATTTCAGTTAAGGTAGAGGGGACGGAAGATCAGAGTCCTTGTTCTGCAGAAGCTAGCAGGTTTAGCATCAGAGCTTAGTTAACTTCTTGCCTACTTACATGCTTTAAATAAAGTCAAAAAGTCAATCAGCCTGCACTGTCAGTATCCTGCTGATCTATGACACTAGCTTTTTGGAAGTTTCAGTTGGTTCGGTAGTTTTGGAGCTAGTGGTAACGCAGATTTACAAGCAAAGTCTAGTTCCCTGTAGGTTTCGCTGGTTAGAATGAAGACTTGCCTCTTGCTCAAAAACAAGAACACTTCAGTGAAGAATAGTCACAGCAATACCTAAGACTTAATTTTCTTGAAGTTCATAGTTGTTTTAAAACTGTTCTTTGTGTCAGCTCTTACGTGTTTTGCATGAGATAGTTTAACTTAGCTCAAAGCAATTTTTTATAACTATGTGGTTATAAATTTTTAAGGTGATGATGATGAAGGGGTTCCTTGTAACTAGCTTTATCTGTTGCATGTGAAAAAATTGCATGAGTAAGAAAAATAGCAGTAAAAGGGTTATTGAGCCTAGTAAAACTGGAATTTAATAGTTGGAGGATTTCTTTGCTTAAAGAAAGCAAAGATTGAAACTTCCTGCCATCCAATCATAAAATAATTTTTGTGCTTTTAGTGACTTGAAGGTACTGAAGTAAGGCAAGAAGCTATATTTCTCTGTCTTGTAACTGATCTGAATGATACACAAGACCTTATATAAACTTAGATTGAAAGCTCATGGAATAATGTAAATGTAAGGGCAGAAGAAATTAATAGTTTTCTTTTTTTTAAAGTACAAAATCTATTACTTTTTTTTATTAAGGGAAACAAAATAAGTTAGGTGGAATATATTTTGTTTGTCTCTTTTGTTTTCAAGGTTTGGCTTGAGCAACAAGTTTGATACAGAATTTCCTTCTGTTCTGACAGGGAAGGTAAGTGTGAGATTAAACTGTTCTTTTAAATGGAAAGATGCAGTGCATCCGGTGGGTTCTGTGTTACAAGTACATGCTCACGAATCCACAGTGCAGTGCAGACTGTTGAATTAAAATCTGCCCTGAGTGAACTACCTGGCTGATGACCAGTCCCTACAGTGTACTTGAAACAAGAAAAAATTATTTGTGGCGGTTGCTATCATTATTGACATTCTAAACACAGAAAAGCTCGATGTGACATCATACTTGTTTCATGCAGGCAATCTGCTACATGAAAGCAAGACTCACTTAACCTCACTTTGTAGATATCTGGAGTTTGTGCTACCTCCTGTGTGAATTAAATTATTTCAAATAGACCTTTGTTTTTAATATGTCTTTCAAGCCTTGAGTTTATATTTAGACAGATCTCTGGAAGAGAATCTGTTTTATCTGAAGCTTTAAGCAACAAAACATTATAGCGTTAAATCTACAAATTAGGTAGGTTTTTGGTATATTTTCAGAAATGTAATAATTGTTTAGTTCTGAAAATTAGTGGTGACAAGTCTCTTGCTCTCTCTGGAGTCCTGTCATCTTACTAAATGCAAGTTTCAGAAATATTCCTTTGTGGCTATTAATTAATGGAATCTTGTAACAGAATTTTTAGTTATGGTTTTAAATTTATTTTCATAATTTTTTTTTTACTTTTAAATTTTGAATTATTTTTCTCTTTGTGTTTTTTTTTTCTTTCTACTGTTTCAATTTCTGGTGCTTTTCTTCTGCTTCATTTTAGATTCCCCTTCTGTATCTCTTCCAGAATTTGTGAGGAAAAAGTTTATTTGGCTCTTACTACTTTTTTCTAATGTCATACCATACAGCTACACTGCCTCTGCAGACCTCTTGCAGTAGCTGTTGAGTCATATTAACAATATACTAAAATGCAGCTGGATGGTGTCTCCTGGTTCTGCCAAATCCATCTAGGGTTTTTCTCCTTCATTTTCACACCAGGTTATAATGAATAAAATACTTGTGTTGAATTTGTCCAGCTTTTTTGACAGTAGTACAATTGAAAAGCAGGTTGCTACGTGGAGTTTTTGGTTGTTAAAAGACAGCCTGGGAACTCAGGCCTTGCTTCAGAATCTCACTGAGCTCAAAAGGTAAAGTCTTCCTGATTCCATAGAGGGCTGGTGATAAAACCATTTGCATTGCACTACCTTGCGTATCTAAGGCTTATTCTTTTCTGCGAAACAATTTCCAATCAGTGAAAAGCCACAGAATACTTTTTGGAAATAACAATTCTTATGTTCTAGTCAAGTTGTAGTTTGCTATAAATAAGCTTATAGAAAATACCTAGCAGGAAATGTTAAAAATTAATTTGATTATATAATTTCATCTCTTTCTGTCTCTCTAAAGTATGTTTGTGTGTATTAGAAAAACAAAACAAACCCAACTTCACAAACCTACGCTTCTTAATATGAGCATCAATGCCTGTCACATTTGCCACCTGATTGCCCCCTCTTGTTAAATAGACAGTGAACAAAAGTTTAAATCAAAGTTCAGTTGACTGCTTGGACTTAATTTAGCAAAGAGAGGAAAGAGGAAGTTCTACTTGACATTTACGCTTCTTGTTCTATAGAACTAATGAGTGACACCATAAATCACATGAGTGGGGATTTGCTGTGTATAGGTATGCTGCTTCTGTTGAGAATCTTGATATCCTGTTATCTTTTTCTCATATATGGATTTGAGGAGCTTTCTGAGTAAGAAAACCTTGAAAATAAATTAGTTGCCTTTTGTGAGAGGAAAACACCAATCAAATGAGATAGCAAACACATTTTTCTTACTGCCTGCCACATGCTGCCATGAAAGACATTAAAAACCACAGTTGTGGGTTTTTTGATTTTTAATCCTTTCACGAATTGCAGGAAATAAATAATCTGCTGCTTCTTGTTGTTGTGGCAGTCAGTCACCTTTATCCTTATTGAAAATGAAAACTCAGTCAGTTTTTTCCAGCAAGAAGGTTTTCTTCAAATACACCCCTATGAATAGTTCACAATAATAAGCACTGTAGTCAATTGATACACCACTTTAAGATCTTCCACTGTTCTTAAAATATAAATTTTTACTTTTTATGAAATCACAATTTATGAATAGCATAGTGACTGTTTATATTAAGTTTGTTATGAACTTGTACACAACTAGCATAAGGCAATGTCATACTTTATTCAGAATGTCTGTTACATTAAGTTTAATGGCTTTGTTGTCCACTGTGAATTGATATTAATAACATACCCCATCTGCTAATGGAGTGTAAAAGATGAAACCATTAGGTGGGGTTGATAGATTTCTCTGTGGTATTGTTTTTCTTTTTAATAAATACAGAGGAAGATCTAGGTTTTTAAACACAGGATGAAAATGTAGCCAATGCACAATAAAAATCCTAAATAGACAAAACTATCTAGCTACACCTTTCTCCCAGAAGCACTAACTTTTTGGATTTATGCCACTGTGTAGTCTTAGGAATTTACTGAAGCTTCCTGACCCTTACTTTGCCTATCTACATAATGATGATTCTGCTAATTTTCTTTTTTCAAAATCTGGAATATCCTTCCTTCTTCACCCATCTCCCCTGCCTCCTCGTCTCCCAATTTTTACAGAGTCTGGATAGTTATTGTAAATTAGCCTAGAGCTAAGGTGCATGTAATTACATCTTAAATATTTAATGGAGACATGTTTGTTGCTTTTTTGGGAGAAGTGAATGTGTATTTTGAGGATAAAACATAGTAAAACGATAAAGGAAAGGAACATTAGGTCAGATGTTGGGCCTAGCTAATTCAGCTAGCTTGACTTAATATTTATCTTGCAGGGTGAGACACAAGATTTAGCTGGTTTATAAATACTGAGCTAGGCTTTCGAACAGTGCATTCTTTTCAACGGAATATTGTAAGAAAATACAATACATTACACCTCATACAGACGCAATATTTAACTTTTAATAATGTGATTGGACTTTGGCCTAAATTTAAATTGTATGTGCTACAGTTCTGTAGGATTATTAATTCTTTTAAAACAAGCATGTAAAAGCTTTTAACAAAATACTCTTCATGATACATGGCACAATAGCACACGCTGCTCCAGGTGACAAGAAAATGATGGAGGCAGTGAACCTTAAGGAAGAAAGTGAAGTTTCCTGCCCTGATCTTAAAACAATAAGGGTCCTATACAGAGATTACTGTGCAATGCAGGGAAATGTAAGCCATAAAATGTGCTCTTGGTATTGTGATCCCATTGCAACATGTGATTGATAGGGTTTGCGATCATGATGATTGAAGGAGAAAGATCAGGCCTGCTGGGCTTTACTTGCTCTTCCTGTGTTTGTAGATTCTCTTGCATCCTGTTGTAAAATATTATGACACCCCCTCCTTTCCTTTTATGTGGGGTTTTGTTTTTTTTTTTCCTCCCTCACTTAAAGATCTAAAAGGAACTAATGTCTCTTTACAAGGTGTACTGCACAGCCAGGAGCTATGTACGTATCTCATTCTTTTCAAGACCCAGACAGGAACTCTCCGAGAGACTTTCCAAAATCACTCAAAACTAGACTTTCTGAGGGAGCTTTCGTTGTGCAGGAGGCACTGTTAATTCTCTGTTTGAAAGACATTAGTCATTTCATATTAACTTTTCAATATCTGTACCCGCAGGAAAGTTGAGATTTAAAACTATGCCAGAAAACCCACAAAATTCTTTGACTGTTTCATTTGGATACCGTTTTATTATTAAATTAGAACACTTATTTTATTTACAGATATTTCATTGTCGCTGTGTAACAATGCTGAACTGTTAACTGAGTTGTAAACTGAGAGCAACAAAACTGTGTTTTGCTTCTGTTTATCACAGAATGAGGCTTATCTTGGTCACCGATTCCTTTAGTTTCAAATGAAGATGTCATTGACTGACAGAAATATTTATTGTGATTACATTTCCTACAGGGGAAAATATATCCAATAGTTTGGGTTAGCCAAAACCATCTGAAGTAATTTCATCTTATGTTGTAGCTAAGAGATTCACCTTTACATGAAAGTATTTGGTACATTAGCAGGCAGTAGTGGTGGCGTCATAATACGATATTAAGGTAAACATCATACCAAAATTTCTGAAATAGAAATGTTCTCTGTTTCCTTGGCAGCATCCAAAGTCGGTGTCTAGCTTAGCCATTTTCAGCGCTATGCTCTACAGGAAGGAAAGAACTTCAACAGTGTTCTTACAAAGTAGCATCAAACTGTTAACCCGATGTGAACAGTGACTCCCTTAAAAGTAGCATGGAAATAGGGAATCTCACCATCCCGGTGCTTTCTTAATAGGTTCCAAATTTTTCTGCCAGCTGTGGTCTAGGAATCTGGTTGACTTCTTTCTATAGTGGTTGTTAGCACTGATGAGAAGGTTTCTTCATGTTAAACTAAATTCTAGATGGTGCGATTCCATTGTCTTTGGTAGGTTTGTACAGCTGGATTTTGGGGTTGGGGTGTGATGTTGTCAAGGTCTAGTAAACTTTGTGTCTAATAGAAAAAGAAACATTCTCTTAGTGGGATTCATTGCAAAAGTAGTAATGGGGTCAAAAAAAAAACTTATTTGTGTCTTTCAAATAAACAGCTAGAATGATACATGCACAAATTTTCAAAAGACTTATCAAAGTGCCATTTGTATATATCTAAATGTTAGGAACATGTAAACTTCCTTAAGAGTTGGGAATGCTAATTTGTTAATGTACGTAATCCCAGTTTATGTTGAAGCGTGTCTGACTGCAGAAGCTGTACAACGTTACTCGTGGTGCATACAACCAGCCCAGGTGTACTTCACTGCAAAATGTTCTCCCACGCTGAAGGGTCTCGCTCATCTGATACTTGTTATGTCCTAAATACAAGAGCTGGCATTGGCAAAGAGATCTCTAAAACCTTCTGTTTCAGATACATGCTAGTTTTCCACCTTACAATGTGACTTTTTTTTTTCCCCCCCCTGTTCATTGAAAATTCCCAATACGTGGGATCTCTGTTTCTTTTTTTTTTTTTTTTTTTTTTTTTTTAACTAAGGTGTCTATTGTAAAATATATTTAGATGTTGATGTTCCGGTCAGTCAAAAGAAAATTTTTTCACTTGCTCCATTTGTATATGTAAACAGAATTATAAGACAGTCTATATAATATAAGGGGGGAGCCTATATAACTGCAAAAGAAATACTTTCTGTGTACTTATTAATTCCAGCTATAAAATAATCACAATGTTAAATTATGCTCTTATATTATGAACTGTAGGCCTGGCTTGTGTACAAGCCCAGATGACCTCTGACTCTGTACTGCATGGGGATCTGAATGGCCAGGAAACAGATGTTGTATTTATTTACTTGCTTTCTTGCGATGTTTTAATGAATTTAGCTCTTGTGAATTGGCGGAGGTAGCAGAATCTGGTCTTCTCCATTTCCTGTCCCGTAGTTTTGCTCCTTTGGTGAAAGGAGTCTTTGTCATTAAATTAATGCTTTTGTTGTTGTTGTTGTTGCCCTTGTTTGCAGAACCAAATGAAGAGTTGGGCTTGCTTGGTTGGAAGGATTATGTAGTAGTTGCACAGCTTTGTACGCAGACTGATTCTAGGGGGTTTTTTTCTTCAACATGGCAAGTAGTTAGGAAAGGTTGGGGAGGGGGGAGGTTGGGGTTTTTTTGTTTGTTTTGGCAGGGGGGGAGTTGTGCCTGACCGGTCAAATCTATTGAAGTTGGATCTGATTATTCTGCTTTGTGCGTTCGACTGCTGGATTGTGTTACAGTTGAGAGTGCCATCTTGGACTCAATACCATGAGTCCGTATTTGACTTGTCAGATAGAAGTTACTTAGATTCTGTAGAGAGATGAGGGATTTGGGGTGTGTAAATAGGTAAGCGTTCTCACACTTTTGTAAGAAACGTGCTGCTATTGGAGAAAGGAGCTTATTTCTGATAGAAAATGTTGTTTTCCACTGTGACTCTGCAGTGGCAATATATAGAAAATATTAGTTTGAGTAAGCTCTGCTGAATATTCCTTAATTTAAATAAGTTCTTTCTGAATAGCTAGGCTTTATTCATAACCTTGTACAAGATGCATTTCTTTGCCTTGAATATAATTCAGTATATGTCTCTCCAGGCTTCCCTGTTTTAGGAAGCAGCCACAAGTGCCAGTTGTGGCCTCGTGTCAATATGGACCACTACAGGAATTTATTTGTGGGCAGAGGTCCACCTTCACCCAGGCACAGTGTAGACTTGCACTGGTATGAAATTAATTTGGACAATATTATCCTTTTTTCTATGTGCCACGCAAGTGTTTTTACTACGAAGCTGCCCTGCATTCTCTTGGAAACCAGTTATCTGTCGTTCTTCCCTTTTTTTTTTTGGTCAGTGTAGCCCACGCAGAGGTTACACAGCTGTGTCCCACTTGCAGTTTTGTTTGGGGCCACTATGTTATCAGGACAATTGATTTATTAATAGTGCAATAAATAAGGATGAGGCTGTTCATCTAAGCGATGTTTAGCTCTTTAATGCAAGTTTTGCAAAGAATGCACCATAAATGAATTTGTTACAGGAAAATGACTTTTCATGCTCACTGGGTGACCAGTGTTTTAGAAGATGGGGTCATATTGTATAATGGTATTATGTCTCATTTACATTTTAACCTGTAGAGGCAGTTATTGAGAAAATACACCTGTAATGGCTTTCCACTGAAGTTTAGGACTTCTATTGCAGGTTGCCCCAGAGGAATTCAAGACCAGCATCAGCCGTGTGAATGCCTGTTTAAGAAAGAATCTCCCCGTCAATGTAAAATGGCTGCTTTGTGGCTGTCTGTGCTGCTGCTGCACGCTGGGCTGCAGCCTGTGGCCTGTAGTCTGTCTTAACAAAAGAGTAAGTACGTTTCATTCTTCTTATTCTATTTTGCAATTACTGGTAACATTATTTAATGTTTAATAGTATCATCCCTATTTCAAAACCGTTTTTTTGTCTCACTTGCATTCAAAAGGTTATTCTGTTTTCCATTCCTTAGAAAATAGAGAAAATATATTTGTTAATGAAGTAAATGATACCAAATTACCAATTGAATTAACAGTTTTAGGAATAGCTAATCCCATGTCAGTTCGAAGAACAGGATGGAGTATATGATAACCTAAGTTTCCAGGATTTCTAAAGGTCTAAGAATTGAATTAAATGAATGCAGAACTGGACACTGACCTTCAAAGACTGCCTGAACTGGAGTGA
Organism: Burhinus oedicnemus; assembly: GCA_008921705.1. Lineage (NCBI taxonomy): Eukaryota > Metazoa > Chordata > Aves > Charadriiformes > Burhinidae > Burhinus > Burhinus oedicnemus. The sequence continues at coordinate 288,366 of VFFE01007105.1, read as the reverse complement.
AAATTACTTTTCCTCTTCACACATACCTTCCCACACCCCAGAATAAATATTTTTTTAAATTAAAAATCCTTTTTTCTATGTAATAGTTATCATAACATTTCTGAGCTGTGGTTTACTTGACATATTTTACTGTGCTGTTTCTGTTAGGAACAAACACAAATTCATTTTCTATTAGGGAAGTTTAAAAACTTCCATTTATTTATTTATTTATTTTCAACAGAAAGTTGACAATTGTTGTAATTGGGTACAAAGTACTAATTCTGAAAAGAACTTTAGCAATATCAAGTAAACGTGATCCTAATTACCTCTATGGTTTACATTTAGAATTGATTTATCACAGCAGTAAATGTTTAGGAAATACATAAATAGGTATAGTGTAATGATATTCTTTGCAGCTACATAGTTTGCAAGACTTATAGCCATAAAATCTTATTATCCACAAATGTAAATAGTATGTGGGTGCACTCGGAAAAAAAACTTTCACACTTGTCAATTTAATTATAGGAAACGATCTTAAGTAAAAATCTGTTAAAAAGTAGTACTTCTGGCTTTTGAGAGTTTATGATCTTTAATAAAACAAACTGAAAGCAAAACCAAGGAATCTGCATTGCTTTTCAGAGAAAATAAAACATCAACGCTAGTTTAGTCATAGATCTAAAACAGCACCGTCCAAGCTGTTGTGAAGAAAATTAACTCCAGCCCAGCCAGTCCCCATACACTCATCTAGCAAGAAAAGGCATTATGAGATCCAAAGGCTGGAATATGAAACTAGGACAATTGAAACGGGAAACAATGTGTACCTTTTAATTCCAAGGATAGCTTTTTCACTGGAAAAACTTAACAAAGAAGTGGTGGATTCTACACCATTAAGTCTTTGACTCAGGATTGGATAGCTTTGTGGTTTGTTTTTTTTTTTTTTTTTTTTTCATAGAATCATAGAATAGTTTGGGTTGGAAGGGACTTTTAAAGGCCATCTAGTCCAAACCCCCTGCCATGGGCAGGGACATCATCAAATAGATCAGGTTGCTCAGAGCCCCATCAAACCTGGCCTGGAATGTTTCCAGGGATGGGGCATCTCCCACCTCTCTGGGCAACCTGGGCCAGTGTTTCACCACCCTCATTGTAAAAATTCTCCTTTATATCTAGTCTAAATCTACCCTCTTTCAGTTTAAAACCATTACGCCTTGTCCTGTCACAACAGGCCCTGCTAAAAAGTTTGTCCCCATATTTCTTCTAAGCCCCCTTTAGGTACTGAAAAGCCGCAATAAGGTCTCCCTGGAGCCTTCTCTTCTCCAGGCTGAACAACCCCAACTCTCTCAGCCTCTCCTCACAGCAGCAGGGCTCCAGTCCTCTGATCATCTTCATGGCCTCCTCTGGACCTGCTCCAGCAGGTCCATGTCCTTCTTATGTTGGGGGCTCCAGAGCTGGACACAGTATTCCAGGTGGGGTCTCCCCAGAGCGGAGTAGAGGGGCAGAATCACCTCCCTCAACCTGCCGGCCATGCTGCTTTTGATGCAGCCCCAAATATGGTTGGCTTTCTGGGCTGTGAGCCCACATTGTCCGTTCATGTCCAGCTTTTCATTCACCAGTTTATGGTGATGATGAGATGGTGTAGCTCACCTACCATTAATAGCTTTAGCAAAGAAATTGGTGGATGGAATTTGGTGGCATACCATGCAGGAACTAGAGTAGATCATCACAGTGGTCTTTTTATGACCTTAAAAATCACTGAAACTCCAAAAATCTTCTCTCCAACTGTGGAAAGAGCAGAACATGAAGTTCATATGCACTTTGTTATTCAAGAGTTGAAAACATAGGCACTGCTGGTTGTGAGCTGGAGTTCGGTGGTGGTGAGCTTTTTTCAGGATTCAGATAACAATTACATTAGGAAAATCTGGAAATTACATGTATGTAAATTACATGTTGTCAGTAGACCACCTGTAGTGAGTGCAGTATTTGGCCAAGAGAATGTGGGAGGTTGGTTGGTTGGCTTGGCTATGGTAGGCAAAAATACTAAATTCAAAAGGACCTCTTACTAAGTAGATGAATTCTGGGAAAGTCGCAATCCTAAGTTAACAAAAAACCCGTGGGTGTTTTCTTTTTTTCCTGAAGAAGATGTGATGTTGAGGAATGGGGAGTTGAAGTGGCAGGACTTCCATTTCTAATTTGTTTTTTGCTTGTTCTACTTTTATAAAAACTAATTTATTTTAAATTAATCTTAAGCCAGAAATGCAATAGTAAGATTCTTCTGGATGAGGCCGGCTACTGAACCATTTATAATACAGTTTTGACTTACTTTTTAGACTAGAAGATCAATTCAGAAGTTATTAGAATGGGAAAATAACAGACTATATCATAAGGTAAGAAAAGTTAAGAGTGCTTGGTTTTTTCAGCTTTAAGAATAGTAAGGTTTTTTTGCATAATTGGCACATAGGAATTTTACAGTCTTGTTATAATTCCATACTTTACACTGATCTTAAACCTGTGTCTGAAGTGTTCCAGATCCTCATAATTTGTTATTGCTAATGCTTGTTACTCATGAAAACAATGCTGTGGTATGCATTAATCCATTGATAATTATTTTCTTAGCTTGGTTTGCACTGGAAGCTGAGTAAAAGGAAATGTGAAACTAGCAATATGATGGAATATGTAAGTATTACTTCTGTAACTTATTTGGCATTCAACTATGATTTCAGAGAGAAAATCCTTAACTTACTAGACTGTCACCTATCCAAAAAAACCTCTCAGAAAAACATGTGGTTGTGTTTGACATACACCCATGAAGGCCACTTTAACAAGAGCAGCCGTGGCATATATTTGGACTTAGAAATTGTCACCACCAAACATATTTTCTCTTCATAACAATTCTGCGTTTGCACTGCAGGTACACTTGTTTTGGTCATTAATTTATAATGGAGGAGACCCACTGGGACTTCATGCATTGGTGTAATTCCCATACCAGCCCATAGTTCTTTTAATGCTTATCCACCTTTTCCATTGGTATTCATAATTACTTTGATTCAAATTCTTTGTGCCTAAATATTGCATTTTTATAGTACTGTGGTTTTTGTCTGGATATTTTTTTTTCTTTTTTCCCTTTTTTGCTAGCTCTGAATTTCATAAAGTTTTTAACCAAGGCAGACAGTCCATTTAGGAAAGCAGAATTTGCTGTGTTTCTGCGGTCCTCCTACTCCCCCATCCACTTTCATGTATAGCCGTGAAGATTGTGTAAGCTTGAAGAAAAAGTCACCCCCAAAAAGTCAAGCACCCAGAAGCCCTGTATTTCAGAATTACTGAAACCTCTGCTGTGTTGCTCTGGGAAACATTCCCTCCTTACAGAATATCTCAGATATGTTTAGTCTTATGTACTAGCTAATGTTGCATGGAAATTGTGCTAAAGCTTTGAACTTCTTTGGTTACTGTGTTCTGTTCTTGTCTTTTTCCCTTCTTCAACAGGTAATATTAATAGAGTTCTTACCAAAATATCCCATATTTCGACCTGACTGAGGAACAGCATTTGATCTTTCATGTTACCTGTCATTTTCTACCCTTAGTGCCTTGTAGATGATTTTGGAAAGAAGATGGTCTACTTTGCTGTGACTTAAAAATGTTCTTCAGTAGAATATCTTCCTTGCTATGTTACTTTCTTTTGTTAAGAAGAGAACAATTTGCACATTTTTTTATGTTAAATGAGGCTTCTATGTTGCACTCTGAATTTTTAACATTGACAATAACCGATATAGTTGCCACTAGGGATCTAACATCAGTGCTGCTTAAACTTGTTCTGAGCATGCTGCCTTATTAATTTCTATATTTGCTGTCCTCATACATGCATCCTAATGCTGTGTCATACTATATTTCATTCTAAATGTCGCAATCCTATAAACCCTCAGTAGAAATGTCCAGGTAAGCGTCTAGTAGTAATGATTTTAGTATAACTTGCTTGCATAGGACTTGCAATCAACAGCACTGGTTTTGTCCTGCACTTTGCAAAATCATCATTTACATTAGGGGGTTAATTATTTTACCCACTATGGATTTGTAAATAGTGACTCTTTGCATAATGTAAAGTGTGGTATGCCAAGGTTTACAGAATGTAATATAGCTCTTATTCTATTGCCAACAGCCCGACGTCGTTTTATTCGTTACATTTGCCTAGTATCCCTCTGATTGTATAGACCCATTCACATGCTGTTTTTATGGTAAAGCCATAATGAGTTTGTACATACTATCAGATGTGTGGGGCTCAGTTGCACTTTGTTTAGTAAATGGATGAAAAATGCAGAGCACTGGTTGGTTTTTTTTTCTTTGAAGTATTTCAGGTGTTGTTTGTAGCACTTGAAATAGGAAGCTTAAATAATGTACACCTTTGAAAAAACTACATTTGTGAGGTAGATGGTGGCTGCTATTAGCAAAATACCCTAAAGCCTCTTTTTAAGTTAGGAATATATGGATGTCAAGTTTTGTTTTGTTTTTAAGTAAAGAAAAAAATGTTTCTTAATTGGAGACTTTCTACTAAGGAGAAAAGTTTGGAGCAGCCAAATCAAAGCTGAAGTAACACTTTCGTTATTTTTGTAGTGTGATAGTACTTCAACATCTTAACAGTTAACTGACACGGCATCCTTTCCAGTGGAAATAAATTTTACCTAAACCAGAGTAGTGTTTCAAAATATGCTGATGGGAGGAAGTGGATCAGTTGAAAGGGTTCGTGCATACGTTTTGGCGTTCAGGCACAGTCTGAAGAGCCACACGTGCCTTGTGGAATTCTTTGGATTCTTCCCTGTTTGCCTGATCTCAAGAAGGGAAGTAATTGTAGAAAAACTTCCTCTAATGGTTGGCCTAAACAAGACCACTTGATAATATTAAGCAAATGAAAATTGATGCAAGTTCCCTCCCTTTCCTCACTAGAAATAAGAAATCAGAGACTGAGTATCTGCAAGTTGCGGTATCATCGGAAGCGTCCAGGCATTTCTTTGCAGCAACTTGACTCCCTGCAACATCATCCCAAGTTGCTTTTTAGTTTCAGGGTGACTTGACATTTCCTCTGAATGTATTTGTATCTTTTCAGTATGCAATATTGTATTAAAATATAGTATTTGTAAGACCATTGCATTCTAATAGCTGTAGTAGGCCAGATTTCTTGTACGCAGTGTTTACAGAAGGCCAGTTTTATGCAAGTTGTTACTTCAAATCAAATTTTGTGCTATTCTTACTGTAGAGCTGAGGAGTGTCAGACCCCAGCGCTTGCAGTAGTTTCCAATCGCAAACTGATGCTTCAGATTCTGAAATCCATATCCTTAGTGCAGAGGTTTCACTTGACTGGTAGGCTGGTGACAACTAACTGTGTAATTGCATTTGTAACATAATGAATAAAAAACTACTGTGTTGTTTGAATTTAATGTGAGCTACACCTCGCAACTCAGATTTCTATCACGGAACCAAGCAAAGTGTTCTCTCCAATTTATTTTTTTAGGATGAGTGTTAACTGGAAGCAGAAAAAATACTTAATGGCAGAAAAATGCAGTGTAAACCAAAACTGAAATGGCACACCCAATTCTATGTATTTCCCTTACGAATAAGTTTCTGGAGTAAATGAAGGGAGCTTAGCTTAATTAACAGAACAATGGAAGTTTCTTACTGTTATGCCAGAACTTTGTTAGTAATTTTCTTTTTTTGTGTAAGAAACTCAAGAAATCTCAGTGTGTTATCTTCTTCATGTCACTATATTTTCAAAATGTTCTTTTCCAACTGAGAGAACAGGCGTGCCGAATGAGAGTTCTAGTAATTGCCAGCGGTGAATGCTGAGCAGTCTTCAGTCCCTCTGCTAACAGAAATCCTCTTTGGTCTGTGCTGGCTTCATCGTATTCAGTTCAGAATTTCTCAACCTGATTTGTCTTGTTTCTGTGAAATGCTGTGCCGAGCTGAGAGAGCACCCTGAGCTACAGGAGCCCCGAGTCCCTGTGGGCTGCTCCCTGGCCACCCCGTGCTGTGATATGACCAGAGATCCAAGGCAAAACAAGATCTCGGCTTTGCTTTCCCACCCTCATCCCTTTGTCCCCTTCCCGCGGGCCTGCCACTGGCTGCTCTGCCCACAGCAGATTGTCTGCCCCTGGGTCTCTCCTGGGCACCGTGAGGGACTTAAGCACAGAGTATTAGTTTTTAAAGTTTACATTTTAAGTATGTAAATTCTGTACATTTTACTTTCTCCTTAATTGTTGATTGCATAGTCTTGAAACCATGAAAGGGTCTCTTCTTTTTGTGTTTTAATAGACATTTAAATATGTGGCCATAAAGCAACCAGTAAAGAGTATAAGAGCCAAACCTGCCATTTTCAGTAAGCTCCATGTTTTAATAAGTAAATGAATTTGCATTAAAATGCAAAACCAGCGTGCAGTATTATATTTGCATCTGAAAGACACAGGTTCCATAGCTCGTTCAAAGATGAAGGCAGCTGTAAGTACTGCTGTGAACTCTGTGCACTTCTCTTCTGCCTACAGGTTCTTTTTTGCCTGGGCTGTCCTTTGCTTTAAGAAAAAAAAAATCAGCAGGTAATTGTATCTCACAAGACTGTAAATCTCATTTTTAACAAAAAGAAGTCAGCATGAATTGGTAAACCTATTTATGGAGGATACTTGTTAGTTGGAGAAAGAATTTGTAGCAATATAACACAGATTAATGTTAGCAAAGTGTAGTGGAAGTGGTAAAGAAAGTGCCTTGACTGGTTCATCAAAAGAGAAAACATTGTGCAGAGAGTAAGGAGAGAAGGGAACTAGTAACTATCAGCAGTGTGAGTTTGCAGCAGATTTTTAAGAACAGTTACCGTCTACCAAATCAATGTTTATTTTTTCATATAAAGATGTTGACACTAACTTTCCTTTCTAGTTTTTATCTAGGAAATAGTTGGGTTTGTATCTAGCAAGTTTTGTATCTAAGGAGTATTGAAGAATACTGGCAGAGCATCAAAGCTCTTACCTACTGATTCCCCACCTGCATCTGTGAAGTTGTTTTACTGTAGGAGGGAGGGGGGGGGAAAAAAAAAGTGTTCCGAGACCTGCACGGGCAAGTCTAGGAAGTGTGGATTCAGTTGTAGATGTGTGACTTTAAAACAGAAAACATTTTTGTTCAATCTGGTGTGGTCTTGATAAATAAAAAGTTCCTATGCTTTCCTTGATAGGTACAAAACTCCATATGCAAAACCATAAATATATGTTTATTATTGTCCCACTATGACAGTTTACTACATTTACTTGTCAACACACTACCATTGGAGCAATAAAGATGTCAAGCTATTAATATTCAGTGTAAATAACTTATCATTTTAGTAAGTAATGTTATATGATTCTTCTGCCATTTTTTTTGTTTTCTGCTTTTGGTGTTCTTACGGTGTTACGTTACTTGTACTGCTTAAGAAAAGTGGTTTTGTTTAAGGTGTATGAAACTTTGTTCTTAACATTTTTATTCTGTTTACAAGTGAACAGCCACTTTTTTAATAGGACCTCACACCTTCAGAGTTTTCTCTTTTTTTTTTAATTAAAATAAAAGTCTAACTGAGCTCGCTTTCTACAATTTACTGCACTGGCTTGTGCCATTAAAAGAAGCTGGAAGTCAGACATGCTTAATCGCTTTGAGACATTTTTCTTTAATTAAATTTAAAGATGAAAACCTTTTAATAGTGCAATGTGTTTATGGGGGAAAAAAAAATTAATCTTTTGCGTCTCTCCATGTAGCAGTGTGCTGATCAGCTGCAAATGGAATGGCGTTAGTGGTGGGTTTTCTTCAAATGAGACACATTTCTGATACGGCCAGATCAGGTGCTTGTATTGGGACTTCAAGTATGGTTTGGCTGGTTTAAAGAACAAGACTTGGAAAGCTTAGGAGGGCTTTCCAAAAAAGAAAACTGCAGAATGATCACCACGTTTAGTCTTAAAGGTAACGTTTGGTTGGCTTACAGACCCTCTGTTGTAAGGACTTCGTGTAGGAGTCTCTTGCTGCAGTGTTCCTCTCCAAAAAGCAGAGGATTTTCTCCTATGCTATTGTAGTTGCACCTCAAAGGGAGCCTAACCTGAGCATGGATAGTGTGTGTTAGTGACATAAATTATTGGCTTATAGCGAGGATTGTGAACATAGGAGAATGCAGCCTTTTGTTTGTGTGTTAACAGGCTAGCTTTGTAGCTGTGAAAGCAGGACTTAAAATTAAAGCCTTTGGCTCATCCCTGAGGGAAAAATACAGCATTCCTGAAATGGGCACGTGCAATGTTTTTGTTGAAAGCTGGTGTCCTCAGTTGTTTTGAACAAATACAGGAGCATCTGGGTTGAAATGCTGTCTAAGCATGGCACTGTTGCTGAAAACTGTTGTTTGAGAAATTTAGAGAATGTTACTGGGGGTTTAGGCCAAATACGGGAATATTGGGCTGAAGTCATGAAGTTAATCCCCTGTTAGAGTTTATTAGATATAATTGCCTAGACTACTAGCAAAGGTGCATCTGAAGAATATTTGGGATTTGGCCCCGACTTACTATTGGAGGGCAGTTTTATAACTGTTCGGTAGTGAAGCTTACTGTAATGTCTGTGCCAGTGTATTTATAATGCTATATGGCTGTCACATCAGTATTGTTCTTCAGCATAAATCGTTGAAGTGTTCCAGCTGAGTTTATTTTTCTAGCTAAGCTTATAGAGAATTAAACCCTTTAGTCTTCATTTGCTAGACAAAATGAAATGTTAGTCTCCTCTCAAAAGCAACGTCTCTGTTTCTGATCTTCCTACTTGCATTTGCTTGCATTTATTCCAGTTTGAATTAATTTTTCTTGAAGTGGGGTGACCAGAAACAATCGGATATTCCAGATAATGGCTAAGGCACCATGTATTTCAATGTAGATAGTTCCCTCTCTTCTGTGAAAATAATGTGATCCATTAAATTTAGAGGATCACATTTGTCTCCTTAATGACTGTATTGTATTTCTGATTCACGGCCATTCTGTGATAAATCTGGGACTTCTCAGTCACTTTTAGTTTATACGAGCTCCCAACGCTCTTATTACTAGTCCCATCAGTCCAGACTTACTGTTTGACACTCTGTACTGTTGAATTTCTCAATACTTACATTAGAGTGGTCCTCCCAGTCCTCCAGCTCTTCTTGTATATGCGCACCCATTTCTCCTTTAAAAAAAATTTTGTCACTGATTCTGTCTGCAAAGTTAACAAAAATGTTTTTACTAAAAAGATTAGTTCCAAGATTGATGCCCGAATTCTGCTTGTAATTTCCTAAAAGCCCTCTCTTACTTAGTCCCTTACCCGATTTAAATTTTTCTATTATTTCTCCATCCGACTGAACCACTAATTTCTTTGTTGTAGTTTATCTGGTAGATCTAACCTATTTGGACTTTGTTGATTTACACCTGTTTGTTTTGTAAACATGTGAACAGGGCAGATTTGGGTCTAGGCTGAACTACTGAATTTTCTGCATTTTCTGTAATCACTGGATCTGTTTAGAGGATTATCCTTTTAATGTATTCATATCTTATTTCACGTTCTTTATATGAACCGCATGATCCACAGTAGCCTTCTTTTGAACAGTAAATTAAAATTTAGGCAGGAAGTAGATTTATATATCTAAGTTCACTGATAACAAATACAATCTGAGATTTCTGCTAGAAAAAAACCCCTCTTTTTAAGAACACTCCAGGTTATGTGGGATATCCAAAATTGTAATAAAATTAAGAGGAGGAACTACAGTAGTTCTCAGACTAAAAAGAATTTTAAATTAAATTAGAAGGCATGTATTAGACAAAAGGTAATGACTGATCTGTATTTAGTGTAAATTATGTGATGTGCAAGCCTAAATGAGTAATTGAAAATTACTGGTTCTCCAGACAGTATCTACAGGGATATCCTTGGACACTGATGACAGTGAAGTGTCTGAATAGCACAACAAAAGAGGAGTTCTCATTTTCGCAGTACTGTAGACTGTGCACTAACATGCCTCGGGGTTGTGCTGGGTACCCAATTTGAGATGCTTTGAAGCCGTATGACTTGCAGAATATGGTCTATTAGGACTTTCTGCAAACAATAGCACTATGGTTGTGTGCATACAATGGCTCAGAGCGCCCAAACAATAATGGGAATGGCTAGGAGAAACCACAGTGATATGGTGCAGCTCACAAACTTAAATCCACGCTCGTTTCCTGCATACCTGAACATTTCATCCTTCATCAAAGATGAATTTATTTTGACCTTAAAATGACATGTCTATTGGATGGTGAAATCTGTAGCCATAGAGGGTCAGTCCACATCTTAATCTGAGCTAAATTATGAAGTGCACAGTTGTAAATTGAAAACTAAGAAGCCGGTTATCCTGACTGCTGTTTCCATCAAAGTACAAAGTTCCTTTCAAATCTAATTTAATTCCTGTTGTTTTTTTTTTGTTGTTTTTTAGGTTTGGTGATTTTTTGGGTTTTGTTTTTTTTTTTAGATAATTCTCCTGTGTTTCTGAGGTTTAAGTGCTGTTTTGGGACCATCTTGAAAAAAACCCAACAACTACTGTAAAATCTGTTAATAGGCAACAAGAGTTGTTTACCACTGCTGAGGCTTTTCGTACAAGTGGCACTTTTCCCCCTCTGTGTGAGTTAATCTGAAACCATTGGTAGTGTATAACCAGGGGATCTCGGGGGGCGACTCTCAATGTACGTCGGGGTTCCTGGGGAACAGTTGTCTAACTCCTATTCCAATTGCTACGGTGAGCATTTGTTCAGCATTTCTTTCCACCTGTAGCAGAAAGCAGGGAACAGTGAGGAGGAGTGGATCCTAACCGCGCTTGAACCACAAAGAGAAGAGACACTTCCAAGGTAACTTTTTGATGCAGTATTTCTTGTCATTGTTGAGTGCATGGAAAGGGTAACTTGCTTTATGATTCTTTATAATTTTTGGTAGTATTGAGTAGTGCTGAAAATCACATTGCTGTAAGTTTTGTGTAGTTCTGATGGAATTAAGAGCTTTGAAGCTCAGAGAGGGTGATACTAACTGGTACAGCTACTCTAAAGCAGAAGCTACCAGATGGCTTTGAACTGGAGAAGAATAAGCTTCAGGAGATACATCTTCAGGGTGCAAAATGTGAAATTCACTTACGAGCTGGAAAGCCAGAAATGAGTGGTGTAAATCCCACCCAAAAAAGCACTGAACTCTTTCATAGTGTCACCAACTGTTTTGTGAATACTGCTATACTGACAAAACAGCTGTTAGGGCTTGTGAAATGAACGTACATGGCAGCGTTATTTGCCTTCAGTCACTTCCAAAAACCTCTGGAAATCCTGCGGAACTCCTCCAGCCCTTCAGGGAGCTCCTTGGCGGGAAGCCCACAAGTGTCGGGCACAAGAGCCACGATGGCTGTTCGTCCTCGTCCGCTCTCCATGCTGCACTAATTTCAGTAGCTGAAACTCCCCGGAGTCTCAATCTTACCCGAGTCACTGTGAAAGGCTGAAAAAAGATTTTGATATTTTAGAAGCGTGACGTCCACCTTGCCAGACAGTGCCGCTGGGAAGCGGTTGTTAAGCCAGGCCTGTGGCGGGCGTCGAGTCCTGCAGGGGCTGTGCCCGCGCCCCACAGACCCTGTCAGCGAGACGCGCGAGGAAAAGGTGACGGACTCACCCGCTTGGGCGTCGGGCTCTCGGGACGCGGCTCGAGTCTGACTGGGAGACGGAAACCGGCTTGTCCAGCTGGCGAGGGTCTGCTCTGACCGCGGGGCAGCGACCGGTGTAGCGCTCATCCCGCCGGGGGTGCGGGGCGGCGGCGGCCCCTCCTGAGGGAGGCCGAGGCCGCCGCTCCCGCCCTTCCCGCCTCAGGCACCTCCGCTCCCCTCAGCGCATGCGCCCTCGGCGCCGCGCATGCGCCGCCACCGCCGGCCCGTCCTGCGCCGCGGCGGTCGCCCAGGGCCCGGTGCCTTTTGTAACGGCGGGGCGGGCGGCGCTAAGGCCCGGCGGCGGCCTCCGCGCCCAGGCCGGGGGGTCTCGCCCTCCTCCGCGCCTCCCTTTCCCCCCCTCCCCTCCCCGCCCGCCGCAGCCAAAGAAAGAGCAATGGCGGCGCGTTAGCCAGGCGTCCTCGGCGCGGCCCGGCGGCTGCGGACCTCCCCGCCCCGTGCCGACCGCAGCGGATGCGCGCCTCGCCTCAGGCCCCGGCGGGAGCCTAGCGGGGCCCCGGCGGCCGCCGCCGCTTCTCCTCCTCCTCCTCCTCCTCCTGCTGCTGCTGCTGCTGCTGCTGCCGCCGGCGCGGGGGAGGGCGGGCAGCTCGGGGCGCCCCGCTCCCCTCAGCCCCGCGGCGCGGCGGCGGCCATGGCCACCGAGCTGGAGCCGCCGGCGGCTGGCGCCGTGCCGGGCGCGGCGCCGCTGGAGGCGGAGGAGGACGAGGAGCACTGGCTCTACGGGGGTAGGTACCACCTCAGGCC
>VFFE01007105.1:252116-275913 GCA_008921705.1 Burhinus oedicnemus | reverse complement strand
TACTTGTTTGGTGTCTCCTTTCCTGCTGCCTCTGAAATGGCTTTAATCTGACCAGTGTTTGGATTCTGTTAGGTGTTACGTCTGTTTCTTTTTGAAGATAATCTTCTGTATGTTTATTATCCAACACGGGGTTTTAAATTAATAGCAACGTCTCCACAAACTACTGGTGGAGAATTGGGTTGCCTGGGCCTGGGCTATTCTAATTGTCTCTTTTGAAAAGCCAGAATTATTTTGAGGTTCTGCTCGATTTTACCTATGACGTTAAAGAAAAATGATCTCTCTTTGTATTTTAGTTTTCTAACACTTGGCATACTTTTTTCTAGCACGTGTATACCAATTTCACTTTCTTGCTTGGCTAATGCAATAAACAATTTAAATATGTACAAACTCTTTAATTGGAGGTAAATCTAAACCTGACCATTGTTGCATTAGGACTAATTTGTAATGATTGAGAAGACTGGATGGATAATTTATCTGTATTTTCTTCTTTGAATTTTAACCATTAATGTAAGCTATTTGTAGAAACACTAAAATCACTTTTTCCTTAATTTCTACGGGACAGGTGCCCTTACTGCTTACTAAATATAGGTATAATTATTAGCATCCTTAAGGACAAGGTGAAGTTTTGCTTATTATGGTCTTATTCCTATCAGTTGTGATTGTGCTGAACCAAAGGTGAAAGCTATTATAGCTGTTGAGTGGTGTTTGGCTAGGCAGCCATGCTGTCTGTCAGGCGCTCTTTGGAAGCACTAAACTGATTCTTTCCAACAAAAGCAAAGCCAAGCAAGGTTGATTAATTTTTTGTCATACAGTTGAGCTAACCGCCAACAGAATAAACACACTACATGAATAAAGCCATTATATGAAAGTCACCTGGACAAATGCGTTAGAAATGTTTACAGGTGAACCTCTAGATCAGGCTTGTCCACTTTCTTTTATCTGTCACGTTTACTAGACATGCAGAATCTTCTCATCCTTTGCAAGATGCTCCTCAGGAGAACCGGCCTGTCAGCAATGAAGACCGAGAGATGTCACAACACGTATGTGTTCCACTGCAAATGGTAGACATAGTTATTTTTGTGCTTCTCAATACTCATGGATAAAAAGATGTGTGTGTAAAGGTGCTGGTGCTGCCTAATACGTTACATTTGTAGCGTAAGAGTGTACTGATAGTCAATTCCCAGTGCTAACTGCAGCAACGGGCTTCACTTTTCAGCCTGCCTTGTATAGTGGGTAGTGAACCCGGATCTAAGTATTGCTTATGCCCACTGAAGAGGCAGATGAGGGCCTCTGATGCTGCAGTCCGGCAGGAAAAGCAGAACATGATGTTACCTCCAGCTCAATATTTAGTATGACTTCTGGAGGGTCAGTGAAATACGGGAAACACTGGGATAGAAAGCCCAACGCGCTGGCAATAAGTTTTGATTCAGCCTGAGTCCTCTTAGAATGCAATCTGGTGGCTCAGTGCTGAAAGAGAAGGAGGCGGCTTGCTTCTCCACCCCCTCTTCCTCTAGTCTTTTTGATGGGTTTATTTTCTGCCACTGTGGTATGTCAAGAGGGCTCACGCAGAGTTCTGACAAACCCATGTGCTATGGGAAAGGAGGGAGGGTTAGGAACATCTTCCTCATACCATTTTGTAGTGGTGACGTGTTAATTCAGCTCATGCACTGCTGGATATCTGGAAGACTTCCCTTCCATTTTTTTGCCCCAGCAGTGGTGCTGCGCTGGAGTCAGATCGGCAGCTGTAAAGTGCTTATGTAAAGTTAAGTGACTTGGGGACTGATTGTGCTAAATAAGCCAAGCTGAGCTCCTCAGCACCTTCCTACCACAAAAGTTGCGGTGAGAGAATATTAGCTCCAAGGTTCTTAGGTGAAGCCTGGTGATTTTTATTTGTGATGGACTTGTGAAGCAGATGTTTCAGAAAAGCCATAGCTCTTTCACAAAGAGCAGGGGAGAGGAACTGTGGGACATGATGAAATTCTTAGAACTGAGCTAAACCTTCCCTGCCTTCAGGAATCTTCTCCTGATTCTCATGTAGGGTCACTTCTTCAAAGGATATAGCAGTTTCTTTGTGGGCACCTGTCCATTCATGTCGAAGGCTGGATGCTTCCATGGCTTTGTCTCCAGAGACAACTTTGTATAGCCTTGGAGTGCAGTAGAAAGTTGTATCTTTATATCAGAATCATTCTTTCTAATAGTCCACTATCATACAAGCTTTGTAAGATTTGGCTTACTGTCCAGGGTAATTTATCAGTTTTATGTATTAATGAGTTCCTATGTGCTTCTATTGTTGCTAGGCCCTTCCAAGTGGTGAAGATGATGAAGATGACAGTGATAGCGACAGTGATGATGATGACGTGAAAGTTACTATTGGCAACATCAAAACGGGAGCACCATCTTATATGTACGTATTGCTGATTATGGTGTCGATTTTTGATTTGAGGTAGCTCTAGCGTGTTGATTGGGATTGAAAGCGAGGATGAGAGCTGATCTGTCTTCTGGGAGACGTGGCAGTAATGGCTAGAAGACTGGAATGGAATTAGAAGCTGATGGGCAGCTCTGTCCTGCAATTGCTTGTTAGAGAATCCATCTATAAAATAGGAATGATAATTCATGGCTCTGCTCTTGGAAAATTAACTAAATAATTACTATGCTTCACTGGGCAAAATCAAAGGTGGGACGTTACATTTAACTCGTCATCTGTGAAAACTTCAAGAACCAAAATCTGTGTTGATCAGAATTTGCATAAACTGTCAGTTAACTAATTCCCAACTGTCTTGATTTTTCATGATTCAGAAATGGTGAGGCTGGATTTGCGAACCAGGAAATTATGTCACTGACTTAAAAGTCTACCTGATTTGCATTGAATAAAAATAATAAGACGGCATTTTTGCTTGCTGCTAGCAGTCTTCCTCTTAAGGAAGCGACTTACGTGTGCTTTGTGGCATATTCCAGTTTTTCCACTTTATGGATAATTTCCTTCTCTTGTTGTAGAGGTGGTTTCAGTCTGATGGATTACTCTAAATAGCAATGCTCCATCCGTTAGCAGCTCGCTAGATTTTGCAGACACCCTTTTTGAAATCTGCTTCTTCTACCTTTCCCTTCTCATTCTGTGATCTATGTGCACCTATGGTTTCCATGTTGTTGAGTTCCATTTAAGTACTAAGTACGTTCCTGGGCAGAATGGTAACTACCACTCTTTGAAATAACCTTTCTCTTCCTGTTCAAGACAATCCTGTTGGGTTCTGTTGTTGGCCAGTAAGTATGTTTGCTGCATTTCTGTAGGGTTAGAGAAACTTACGTGGCAAATGAATCTCCCTTTGAAGATGTTGAGATGTAGTGCTGAAAATCATAGGGAAGCATGAATAAACCCAAGTGAACTAAGCATTTTCTGAAGGATGTCAGGGCTTGAATATATTTTGCATGAAAATCTTCAACCGAGTAATTTGTTCAAATACCAACGTAGTGATTCTTTTCCATATAGGGGAACTCCTATGAATCTAAACTTAAAAACGGGTAGAGGCTATGGAGCATCTGCTTCAGGTATTGCTGTTACTTTTATCCTTCACCTTTTGCAGTATTTCAGTTATGTGGCACTGACAGGTGGAGAAGCTGCGAATCTTGGTCTCTGGAAGGATATAAAATTAGTGCATCTTATTTAAACTAGGAGTAGTAAGTGCGTTTCCTAAAGATAAGCACTCCTAGGACAGTCTGAGGGTCCAGGGTGCAATGGAATCATTTAATTACCCATCACATACATTGCTCATTACTTTTATAGTGAAAAAATAGAGTGTTTCTAACTATATTGTTGTGCTAGGGCCAACCATTCTAAATGGCTTGGAGAACTTTAACTTGATGGTCAGTATACTGAGCTACTTGCAGTGTAAGATACTAAAAGAAACAAACTCTGGCCTTGAGTATCAGTTATGCATGTTTCTGCAGATGAAATTTTCCCCACCATTCAGTTTAGTTTATATTGAACTTGGATTCTGTCCTTCCTTGTATGTGAGACTGTCCTTTCACGGGCTTCATATACTTCCATTAATTTCTTTATGCAAATGACTTATCTCCTGATTGAGAAAATAAGAACAAATTCCCCTTGAAGATTCTGTACCCGACAGATTTTTCTGACTCCAGTTAGTACATGGTCCACTTAAGGCTGATCCTGAAAAAATCTCTTGTTATGAGAAAATTTGTGTGTCTTGGGAGGGAAAAATAAGTATTTTGCCTGGGAAGAAAAATAATTTTTTTTTAATTTGGGGTAAATTTCATGCATGCTCTGATAATTTACTCCATTTTTCTGTAGTACCAATCTGGGCTGAATTTGCTTCTCCGCTCTTCAACTGCAAGTGCTGTATACCCTGGCTATTTATTTATAGAGTGACTGAAGTCATTTTTATTAAAAAGTTGGTTGTGGTTACCTACGTGCTATAAAGCCAGCAATGAATTCACCGTAGTGCTTTATTTTTGACTGGAATAATTTGCTCAGCAAATTAGTGGATTAAAGGCATTGCGTTAAAAGTAGTAACGGTTTCTCTCTCTCCAAAGCCAAGTTGCAGCCCAAAGGTATTGACTTAGATGCCGCAGGGAATATAAATGGATTGCCTGTTATAGAAGTGGATTTGGATTCATTTGAAGACAAACCGTGGAGGAAACCAGGTGGGGCCTCACAGTTTCTTGTGGTAAATATTTCCTGCAGTTTTAGTTGTCTCTTTAATTTCGCATGTAATTTCTGTCCATGTATTGCTGCCAGGGAAGAGGGAAGTCAGAACAATGCATATTGCTCAGCCTCTGATGCCTGTCTAGGCAATCAGTGAATGTCACTGATTGATCAAGCCATGCTTCTACCTAAAATCGGGTTGCATTTACTCTATTTAACTTCCCTAAGGGGAACAACTATTTTTTTAATTTTCTATTTTATTAATTTCCTAGTTCCAGAAAATATTGCACTGATACCAGTACAACAATGTTTCTTGGCCTTAAAGTCAATCGAGTAGGATCAAGATTTGGCTGTGATGATGTGTGGGCTCCTCTTCATGTGCAGCAGCTTGCTTTTTCTGTCTCACCATGACCAAGCTCAGAGTCATCGCCATGCACCCTTCTCATTTGGGTCCTGGGGATGTCCACGCTTCTGCAGGAAAGTACCCCTTGCAGAGGGCAGTGAATAAAAGGAAGGAAAACACTGTCTACTCTGACAAGAAAAGCTAGGTTTTTTCTTTTAGAAAAACTGCATTGCCTGGTTCTTAGCTAGATGCTGCCCCTAGGTGCATAACCCTGAGAGAACAATCCCCACTTATTTCTTCTGGACAATGTTATCTAGACTGTCCAGACAAAGAGTACTTTGCGCAGCAGGTTTTAATATGTGGTCTCTCGTGTCTTCCTGATTAGCATTAGGGAGATTTCTACCTGGAAGCAACTCTTGCATGACAGCTGTAGGGTGCTACAAATAAACTTCTGGTTTTCATCTGAACTTGATACAAAAGTAAATGAAGGAACCAAACAGGTCCAAATTTTTGCTGTGCTACTCTCATTGAACGTGCTATGATGAAATGTTAACTGAGGCACAAAATCCACTTGCCTCTTCTCAGAAATAATTCTTCTCCCCGCCAGCTCCTGTACTTTGTCTTTCAGAAATACTGCTATGCTAAGTAAGTAGTGCTTTTATAAGGTTGTCTGTGGTGTGGCTTTGGTATCTCTTGCCCACCTGAAATGAAGGGTATCTGAGTACATAACAGTGCTAATAGCTACATTGATGTGTCATGGTATCAAACCAGCACTAAAGCACCCTGTGATGAATAGTAGCTAGTACAGACATAATAGAAAACATAGCCTTTCTTCTGCAGGGGATTTCCCATTGATTGTGAAGTGAGAAAGAGGGGGCTAGAAAGAAAGTAAGTTAGAAGGAAAACAATGAAGTGAAGTTCAGAGATAAAGCATGGAAATCATTGTGATGACATCCCTGGACTCAAATGGAGCCAGCTAGCCTTCAAACAGTGTTGAAGTACGAATAGAGCGAAGATGTCTGCAGAGGTGTGGCCCATAAGTGTATTTTAGATGGCAAGTAGCTTGTTACCCAACAGCCTTTCAGTCTATATCCTTTACAGTTAATTGTTCAGCAAGTTGGTGTCTCTGTAAGTGAGGGAGAGGAAGAAGAAATATGGTGTGGAAGAACTGATAGAGAGCTGAAATATAGGCTGATAAAATAGATATGTAAATGTCATGTTGCTGAGTCTGTGTTGGTGAAATTTGCAAGTTTGGGTGGTACAACAGGAAGAGCGGCCTACCTAGAAGATAAACTTAAACCTCGCTGTATAGATCCAGGCTCAGCATGGTCAAAGTGTTTTGCTTAGCCCTTATGTATCAGCTCCTTGTTTTAGAATTGGTCTGTCTAGGAATACCTTTGCGAGGGGGATGTTTGAGGGACACCTCAGCAGGGCTAGGAGATGCTTTGCAGTGCTTCCTGTTGTGAGGTATGCCTTACAGAGTTAGTTGCAGCTATGTTTGTCCCTCTGCATCTGTTTTCTTGGCAAGTTTGTGGCCACCTCTCTTACTCGGAAGTGCTCATGCTGAAATGGCACATTTCACAGAAGACTGTCAAAATAAGATGACGATCTTGGAAGGCTATAGTTAGGATCGTGACTGAACTGTAATTACTTGTTCATCTTAGTGGCCAGTCAGGCCCAAACCACGACGCTTCTGTCATCTGAGACATATCAACAAAAAACTTCCACTTTAGCCCTGTTTCACAAAATGGGCAAGTCCCAGAATCTCTTCTCAAAACAGCAAAGGCAATGATGATCAGGAGTGGAACGTGTTGGCTTAGCTCTGCAAAGAAAAAGGTTCTGCGGCACCATCCCGTTTTTGTGGGATGGAACTGTCATTCCTGTGCTCGCCCGAGCACTCAGCTCATTTGGACAATTGCAAAAAACCATTCTGAAAAAATCCGGTTGGTAAATAAGTGGTTGCAGGCATCTCTTTTAATAGCCTGCATGCGTGCTGTATTCTGCGTCCCAAATGGTCCCACTGCTGTTCAGGCTGTAGTCGCCTTCCCACCGAAAGATGCAGCCATCTCCGCTGTGGCACGCAGAGGCTTTCTGACAGAATGAAACGGAGAGTAAGCTGTGCTCTTCGGAAGATTTTTGTTTTCTTAACTCTTAATTTAAGCAGTTAAAGGACAAGTTGAGAATGCAAGTCTGCTAGAATCCCTATGTTAACTTCTACTCCTTTTGTCAGGTGCTGATCTTTCTGATTACTTTAACTACGGATTCAATGAAGAAACATGGAAAGCTTATTGTGAAAAGCAGCGACGACTTCAGCTTGGACTGGATCCTGCTCCTCCCATCAGCACTGAAAACAAGATCACGGTATGTGACGTGTTACTCCTGCATTTGGCTGCAATAAAACTGGGACTTGTTTTTGTAATCACAGAGATGAGTATAAGAGCAGAAGATACCTTAATACCTAACTGTTCTCTGTTCCTTTCGATGATGAGAAATACAAAAATGTATCTTTAAAGATTAAATCTCTCTGCTAAAAATCTTTTCTCTATGGAACGAACAGTTCCAGCTGCCTGGCAGATTTGAACTACTTCAGTAGCAAGCAAGACTTGAATGAATTTCCAGTTGACTTTGAGGCTACACAGCTATAGAGGTGCCTGGTTGGAAGATCCTGTGGATGTGAGATGTGTAGCGAGGGGAGCTGGGTGTCCATGGCTGTTTTGTGTGTTGCCGTTGACTGTTGCAGTTGTGTGCCTGCTTTTTGTGTTTGGAGACTGCTTTGGCCATCAGCCTTTGCCAGAAGTCCATCAGGTGGCCAACAGCTGTTAATCAGAACTTTGGCCAAAGAGTCAACACAGCAAGTATTACTATTTCCAGTTTTGACTTAGGGACTATGTGAAAAAGGATATGAGGTTATTAAACTTTTGGACTTCTAACGGGAAACAGTGGACAGCAGGCTGAGGTGGGAATAGCCAGCTAGTTTACAGAAATGTCTTCCGCCTTGACTAAAGAATAGGCTGCTTGTTTGCAGGAGCCTTGTGATTGTTCCTCAAGGGAGCCCTTTTCCTTTGCTGAGTGTTAATCTCTGATGCTACATTCAGTTGAAAGTCAGGGAATTAAACCTGTGTGTTATATATTGCCTTCCATAGGTTCAGCAAGGAAGAACAGGAAACGCTGAAAAAGAAGTGGAAAACAACATCATCAAAACAGAATTCAAAACAGACTTCTTGGCTCTGGTGGGAGGACGCATGAAGGCTGGGCCTCCTCCTAATAGGTAAGAGATGATGCAGGCATAAAGCCTGGGTGCACTGTGTTCTTTACAGGGGTAGCTGGGATCCACCCGGGCCATATCTGAATCTCCTCAAGCCTGGAACAGAAGAAGCTTTTAAACTTCAGAGGAAGCTACTGTGGTCACTTACTAACTATCGTCTTCCGCAGTGCTCTCCCGTTTACCTCTCCTTGGTGATATCTTCAGTAGAGCGCTGCACAGGGAGGGAAACCTGTATCCCAGCTGAGAGGACACATCTCTGGGAGTGGAAAAAACAAGGCAGATACCTCAGCTTCGAGGCCTTACATTGCTGGCTGCTTGTGCTTACTTGGCTTATTCTTACTCCCACGATGTTAATCTTTGCCTCCTTAAGTTGAAGTGGATTATATGTTTGGCAGCTGATAAGAGGAGCTATTGGTTTCTGAACCTGTATGCTATGCTGCTTGATGCATGCTAATTAGTTATTTTCTCCAATGAGAGAGAGGATCCACAAGGCTGGACAAAGCAAAACAGTTGAGTCATTTTGATTGGCAGCCTTTGCTGGGAAAACCACTTGGACCTTATGAGGTTGATGGTTTTTTATCGAAAGCTTCAGAAAAACAAAGCTATGTGAAACCAGAAGAGCCAGAGCTTTGGGATCTGGGTGTTTCTGATGCTTTATTCACATGACATCTTTTGCAAACCTGTCTTGCAGAAATCAGTCTTGCATTCCAACTTTCCGCTTAGTCTGAGAAGAGAATGAACTATATGCTTCAAGTATAAGCTTTAAAGCTCTGCTTAGTCTGTTTGCATTTAAAGCGCTTTGCTGGCATTTCAGTTCCCCTTCGTAGTGCCATCAAATCAGTCAGGTTTGTTTCTAGCTGTTATGCGGATCTCATGAGATTTTTGAAAACTTACACCACTGCAAATAAGCTGATGTTCCTGCAGCAGAGCTTTTGGTCAGGACCAGAACAAGTATCTTCGTACACTGCAGCAGCATTAAAACCGTGGGCTTAGCAATGAGTTGTGAGCAGATTTCAGTAAGAAAGCTTTATCTCGCCAACTAGCCAGCATTTTTGTATCCACTTTGTCTAAATTTTCTACTAAGATAGAAAATTCTGCAGTCTAACTTGGAAAAGTGCTGACATTTTTCTGTCCTAACTGCAGGAAAACATGTCTAAGGCCATACTTACACAAACCAATTGTTGCGTGAATATAGGATGAGAGATTCTTAAACTTCAGTTGCGAGTGCTTCTCTCTCTCACAAACTCTTACTTGTGATGACCTTACAATGAGGTCCTATAAAAATATTCTTCCCCTAAGAGTGACCTGGATATGGAGATAAAAGAACATGGAAAATTGTAGGTTCTGTGACTGATTTCCACTGGTGCATAGACAGCACTGTTTCTTGGCTACATGAATATAGCCTCGATTTCCTTGAAGGCAGTGGCAAAACTTTTGCCTTTAGTAGAAACAGAGTAGACCCCAGGGAGGTGGACTAGAAAGTGTCTGAGAATCCAATTTGTAAATAACTTCAGTGATATCAGCAACACTTGGAAGATTGGACAGAAAGCAGGAAAAATCTGAGCTGATAACATTAAAGGCTTCTCCTGATAAATATTCTCCACTTTCTCTGAGCCTGATCTGGGAATGATTATTCAAATCTGGAGAGTGAGTAAAGGATTGCAGCTCTGAACTGGAGTGTGCGATCCGTGTTATTACACCTGTATGTGGTGATTCTTTGGATCATGTTTCTGGGTGTTCAGGGAGACCTAACTCACCCCTGCATGCAAAGCTGAAATTTCTCAAAAATGAGAAAGGACTTCTCATTTGCCTCGTCCAATACGAGTGCTGCCTCTAGAGATTTTTCCCTGGTGGAAAAGAATATATGAGAGAGGTCTGTGTAATAGCAGGGAAAACTGCTCTTTCTAATGTCTTTGAGCCTAAAACGATGCATCTACTTTGTACCAGGAAGCTGGGTGGGACAATTGATGTGATCGGTGGCCAGGCAGGCACAATTAGGAGAGTAGAAGGAAGACGTCGTGATAAGCACGCCTCTGAGGAAAACCCAATTCAGGTAAATGTTTTGTGCCGTCTAGACAAATTTCTGATTTTATTGCACTTCTGGTGATCCCTGAGCAAATGTCTGTGCATTCCTGACCCGCCATGTCTCTGTTTCTATCTGCAAAGCAGTAGGTAGTATATCCACCCTGTCGAGGCATATGCATGTATTGTCTCCTTCTGCAGGCTGAATTAACTTCTGTGTTAAAAGCTTTATCTTGTTAGGAGCTAGGGATTGTCCTTTGAAGACTAGCCTTCCCATCTGAATGGTAAGGCCCAAGTTCCTTTTCTCATCAGCTCTCCCAAAGTATTCCTTGCAGCGCGTAGCTGGAAGGCTCTTACGTGGATTATTCCCTTCCCCTCCACTGTCAGGTGGGAATCTCCAGTTCTGCAGTGGGGGACTTCTACCTGGGACTTGTGTTTCTTTTTACTTTGAAGTAACATTTAGTCTAAGTGTCATTAGATGCGTCCCACCCTTCAGACTTAGGGTGGGCCTGTGTTACTGCATCTTGTCCCGTAAAAGAAATAATAGCCTGGGGTTTAAAACTGGGCTCCGTTCTGATCTTGCATATCCACTGTGTGACCATAATGTTCTGGTTTGCTTCTAGTTGGGAAGGTGTGATGTGTAGGTTTTGAGGACCATCTGCCGAGAACTCTTCTGCCTTAACCACCTTCCTCCTACCAACCACTCCCAGTTCCCAAAAAAAACCCCCCAAATATGGAACCTTTCCCCTGTCTAGATGCAATTCCTGGTTTTGTTTTTACATGTGTTTTTGTCGTCTGTTTAGTTTTATAGTGGTCAGTTTTCCAAATTTTGCCAACGACAGCCCAAAAAAGAGTTTGCCTAAGAGGAAGAATTTGCTGGGAAATGGTTGTTGTTCCTTCCACTTACAAGCATTGATACCTGTATTTCCAGGTCATTCTGGTATCTCTGCATATTGATCATTCCTTCAGCAACAGTGGGTATGTGACCTGCTTTTGTCAGACAGATGTGAATCCAGTCTTCCTTTGACCTCTGTGGGCACAATCTAGAGCAGAATTTGGGCTCTTGCTGCCCTCAGGAAAAATAAAGTGGGTTAAAAAAAAGGAAGCACTACTGTGTCACCCTCAAATATGGCAGCTTTTAATGTGAAGCCTGTATCAGTGGCAGTTCCCATGAAAAAAAGGTGTTCGTAACAGTGAAATGTCAGCTGTCTTGCACAGCTGTGTATACAGCTAGAATCTAGTCCCACTGCTGTTCTGCGTAAGAGAAGATTCCTTGCTAAGCATATTGTCTCACTGAAGATGTCCCTGCTCGTTGCAGGGGAGGCTGGAGTAGATGACCTTTAAAGGTGCCTTCCCACCCAAACTATTCTATGATCCTATGATTGCTTTGATCAACCTTCCTTCCTCCCCAAAAGATGTTATCCCCTGGGTGTAGCATAGCCTGGTCTTCCCAGTTATCGCAGCTCTGCCTGTTTTGGTGATGTGCTCCCTTTATGCCAGCACAGTGCGGTCCTAGCTGCAGGACCAAAGAGATTAAACTGCTCTTTTCTCGTTCCTCTGCCTTCTAAGGTCCTTGGAGACCACGGAAGTAAGCCACAACCCCCACAGCAGCCCCAGCAGCCATCACAGCCCCAACAGCCACCTCAGCAACAGCCGTTTGCACCACCAGCAGGCCCACCGCCTCCCCCGCTCGCTGGGCCACCTCCACCACACTTCCTCCACCCTCCTCCACCAGTTACTTCTGTTCCACCTCCCCTGCATCCTCCAGGTATGTGTTCACACAGCAATACATGGCAGTCTGAGGCTGCAAGTTAGGACGTCCCAGGCTTGGAGCAAATCAAAGGTTTAATCGTTAAATGCTATGGGACAGTCAAGCAATCAGGTAACAGGTCCTTAGACCTAGCTAGTCTTTGTTCAGTGTCTCCATGAGCCTATTTAACATTTGTCCTTGAATACTTTAAAAATGGCAGCTGTTCTTTGAAAAAAAACCTCTAGGCTTTGTTTCTGCGAAACAGCTTTTGGGTGCTACCGATCCATTTGCACTTTATTGATAAACGTAAAGAAATGGGTTCTTGTTTATCAGTGGAGGAAGCTAAGAACACAGGAATTGCTATCCTGTGTCAGATCAGCAGGCTGTTTAGTTCAGGGCCCTGTCTGGCTGTGACTGATTCCAAATGTTTGAAGGGTGATGCTGGAATTGGCAATTCTGCAACAGCAGCTTTAACAAACAACTTTCCTCCTAATCCAGGTCAGTTCTTGGTTGGTTTATGCCTTGAAATACCAAGCCTTGTATCTTTCTGTGTTTGTTTCTGTGTATTTTATTGTACCAACTGCCACTGCAGGATGATTCGGACTGCTCCTGGAAGAGTCTAGTGTCCAGTGCAGAATTAAAGCAGTGCTTCATTTTAAAAGCAAAATATAAATAATATAAAGGAGGTCTTTACCATGGGTTTCTAGCCCACTGGATATGGTCAGTCCTCAGCATTGGCAAGTTTGTGTGCTCTTATCAATAGCCAGATGGGTTTGTATTGTGCTAAGAGCACTTGGCACTTGAGAAGACACTGTCGAGATAAGTCCTGTGTCCGCAGGAATGCCCTTTGCCTCTGCAGTTACAGGCTTGAGTCTTGAAACCTATTGAGATAGCGGAGGTAAAACTTCTAATTTTTTTCTACTTTGTTGTCTTGAGCACCGTGATACAGAACAGTTTCACTGTCTCTTCTGTGCATGTCATAACTCAGTTTCCACAAAGTTTCTTAATGCATCTGCAACATGGAGGCCAGTAGTACACCTTTCTGAGCACCAGGCAAAATGGGGCAATACTGGTGGAGAGAACAAAGAACTTCGTAACTGAAAAGGCCAAATATGCGTACTCATGCAGTGTTTTCCAGGGGGCATAGGGTTGTTTTGACCTTTTTCAGTGCAAGTTTACAGACATGCTGACCACGGCCTAAGACACATTTTTCTGTCTTTGTTTCCTACTAAGTCCGCGCATCTTCTGATCCAACATGAGTCATGTCCGTGCCCCTGTTGCTTCTGGCTTAAATAGTGTATTGAGGTTGAAGTGAAGGCCACGCTCTGGGCAAAAAGTTTAAAAAAAACCCAACCAACAACAAACAAGCAAAAGGACACACTGGCATCTGCAGTGGGTTCTCCTCTCCAGCTCCTTCAGTGGTTCTGAAGGCCAAATCAATTGTTTGTGTGTTGACACTTGGAAAAATGAATTCTCCAGTGTGAGCGCAGCAACACTTAAAATTATAATGTAAAGGTAAAGAGATCGTCATTTGGGAAAATGATACAGTTTGTTGGCTAGTTACTGCTTAACACCAGCAATTTTTCCTGCTGATCTGTTTGCTCAAATATATGAAATTACTCAGAAGTCTGCTTTTAGGTTTAGCTTGAGGTACAGAGATGACATGCTTTACCTGTTGTCCTCACTTGTTTTGCTTGCTTATTTCCATAGGTCTGCCACCACCCGGTCCTATTCCAGGTAGGTGTTAACTTGCTCTTCGTAAGAGCAGTGATTCTGAACGCATAGGTGGCCCTGTCTGAGCATTTGGATTAAGTAACACGAGATAGGATGACACCAAGACCCATTTTAGAGTATAGTTAATTTAAGGCTAATAAACTCCAATGCAGTCTTGAACTCTAGCTGTTTATCTTGTATTCTGGACCTAAATAAGAATCTGTAGGGCTTCTTAATACTATCTTGTTTCCTCTCTGAAGACCAATCTAGAAAGTGAAAAGGAGTCCTTCAGACGGCAAAAGGCACTTAGATTTGAAATGAATTAGTTCTTGTTACGGCATTTGCACACCAAAAGTCTGAGTGACAAATTGGTGCTTTGTATAGGAATTTGGAGTGTGAGACTGAGCAGAACAAATGCCATTTCCATCAGAAGCCATTGCTCCCTGGTGTGCTGTAGAGATGGTGAATACTAATAAAGAAATGTAACAACTAATCTTGTGCGTACGTTAAGGACCCCACTAATTCAGAGCTACTGTAAAACTGAGTTTCCTCTAGCTGTAATTTTTTTTTTCTTCTACTGGAAATTTTGCCTAGTCCAGGGAAGACAAATTTAGCTGTTTGTATAGTAGACCATTTGGAGCGATAGTTCTGAGCAGATGACCTACATCTGAAAATCCAAGGCTGATGGTGACGGAGTATGTGCAGCCAGGCCACCACCTCTGTTTTGCTGTATACTTGATTCATGTACTTGCAACATGTTTGCACCCAAAGCACTTGATGTGCTTGTCCTCACCATACATCAGACATGTTGGACTTGATTCACAGCTTTTGTGTCCATGCTTTTGTATTCATGCTCTACCCTGGGCTTCCCAAATGGAAATATGGAAAACCTACACTAGCGGGGCTGTCCCTCAGACTGAGAAAATTCCTGCTGTGTTTGTTAAAAGGTCACTTTTCATACTCCTCTCAATGTACAAGAATATTGCAGAGCTGGTTTTCATTGTTGTACTAGAAGGAACTTGCTTATAGTAAGCTTGGATTTAGAAGAACTATTGTAGTGAAATTAGATGCAACCTGGTCTTGACTGTAGCCGTTGCAGGGCCCAGTTGCTAGTCAAGTGCATTTAGATTAAAGTTATTTGGGAGGAGCAAGATGGATGAAATGACCAGGCTGTTGCAAAGAACTTCCACTTCAGGTAACTGGGTTGGAAAGGGAGATGAGGGAGAATACTTGCTAATTATGATAATGATGATCCACCACCATTAGAGTTAGGTGGTTGTAACAGTAGTACTTTGAAGTACTTGCACTTGGTGGGCATGTGTGACTGAAGTGCTCTAGGCATTGCATTTTATTGGAAGATCTTAGGAAAAGGAGGGGAAAAAAAAAAGGCATCTAAGAGTGAGACATGTCCCCCAACTTGTTTGCAGCATAGATCTCCACTAGCTGAGCTGGAGACTTCAGGCTGCCTCTTTTTGCAGCGAGAGCCTTCTAGGAAGGGGTTCTCCTGACCCATTTTAGGTTAGGTGTTCACAGTAAGAGCTGATGAATTGTTCCCCGGTTTCATTGACTGCTGGCTCAATCACCATTGATTTGGAAGGGAACCTGGAGCTGCTGGCTTCAATGTAAATGACTGCAGTTAGTCAGATGACTCCTATCCTTTGTATCAATACGGTTTGCTCCTTTTTTTGTTTAAACAGAGAAATTTTTATGCAAAGTCAAGCCAATGGGTGGTTAGTCTGTCCTTGTTGGCATTGGTAACTGCCTATAGAAATAGGGGTTGCTTATAGTTACGGAGACAAGTTTTAAGAAGTTCCCTTAGGAGCAATCAGCACCTCCTTCTCACTTTCCGATTGGTCAAGGTTGAGGACTTGGGCTTCCAAGGCTTATGTCATTTCTGGAAGTGGCCTTCATAAACTTCTGCTTAATTCTGCTTTCTTGAAGACAGCCTTGTGATTTTGTGTAATAACTCTTCATGTGTTTGACATTGGGCCCATTTTTAAACTGTCAGACCTGTCAGACAACGCTGTCTGCATCATTGGTGCTACGTCTCCTCGTGATTCTTAAATGTGTATGTGCTCAGAAAATTGGCTTTCTTTAAAAACAAACAAAACCAGGTGAATTCTATGTTACGTGCTTTGTAAGAGACAACGTTACTCATTTTAATCAATGGAGCAATAAAACCATTGCTGTAGCTGTAATGTGTCTGCATCCCAAGAATCAGACTTTTCTGTCTTCCACAGGACTGTAAGGGTTAATGTTTACTCCTTAATGAATCTTCTGTTTAAGATGAATAAGCCAAAATAGAAGGTAGTTCTTCCTTTGTTTTTCTTTCCATACCCCTACAGAACTAACATAGCTGTAGGGTTTTAATTTTGGTAGGAGATAAAACCCTGAAGGAAAAATACTCCATTTCCAACAGGGCCTTGTTTAGAGTAAAAAGATGCTTTAACTGCTTTTAACTGTAAACAGTAATGAAGTCTTGTTCCCTCATGGCAAGCTGTGAGAGCTTTGTGATGACTTATGCTTCTGTGTCTAGGGTTGTTCCCGCCTCCTCTGGCACCACCACCAGCTCTCCTCATTCCAACCTTGGATGGGTAAGACCACACCTGGGCTGAGCCATCGGTACAGCTCCTCCGTAGTGGGGAAGGGAGGAGGAGAGGTCTAAAATCAGTGCTAGTAATTCTTAGTCTGGTCTTGGATTGGGGTGGGGGGTGAGAGCAGAGTCTGTAGGGAGAATCCTCTGTGCGTTTTACCTTGATTTGTCATATTCATGACACAGGAAGGAGTCAGTAAAATCTAGGCGCGTGCTTAGGTCTAGTGCAGAGTAGTTGATAGCATGTTATGTTACTCCAGATGTTTTCTATAAAGATTCTCCAGGTACTCTGTGAGCACTGGTTATTTCCCAGGAAGTCTGCCTGATTTACAGAAGGGGTTACAGCAGTTTCAGAAGCTGTGGAAAAGTAACCGCACCCATATGCCTTTCTGATAGTTTGCAATGCAAAGTGAAAGAGATTCACTGAAACCATGGGTTTCCCACGAGGATGTTCCACAGACTTTCAAAAAAAATCGGGTAAACTTGCAGCACGGACATAGCTGCAAGGGGTCACTGATGTTAGTAACTTGCATCCTTCTCTCCCTCTCCAAAGGCAGCCAGCCAGCTACAATAACAGGCAGCCTCCTCCGTTTGGCTACAACTCTGCAGGTGAGCACTGAAGATAACAGTCAAACTGCTTCTCTCTCTATTCTCTGGTAGTTTAGGCTTTTCTTGAGCTGACAGACATCGTGCTTGCTTTAACTGTAGGGTCTTGCTTGTGCCCCAAACGATCCCAGTCACTAGACACATCTGCTGAGTTTGGCTACACCATAAAGTGTTTGGAAAGCTGAATGTTTTTTGCAGCAATGGTGAATGCAATTTTGTAGTTGAGCGCTAAGCCTCGGGTCACTGTTTTCAACGCGGATACCCAGCAACAGAGGAGCTTCCCCATGTGCCTCAGCAACGTGTTCCTGTGCTTGTTTGCACACATACTTGCTCACACTCTCTTGCATTTCCCCCACCCTCAAGGACAAGCGCAACCATCAGCTTCCATCTCCTCCCTGAGCTTTTGAATGCCCTCATTCCCAGCTTTTTCGTCTTCCTTGCCTACAGGCATGTACAGGCATCTGTCTCCTTTTGTTTTGGAATGGAAGAGGCAGTGTCAGAATTTCAGCAGAATTTCAGTTTCCTTCCCTGTTGCTGCCCTGCCAGCAATGCCCATGTCCTCTCCCATTTCCTTAGTGACCAGCGCTTGGAGTGGCACCTCCTTGCTGTGCTGAGCAGAGGACACCACAGGCAGCACCGCACTCTCTCCTCTGCAGGAGGTGTTGGAGGAGTGGGCAGTGTGAGGCCATCTTGAGAAACGGGATGCTGCCGTATGTGCAGCTTTTCGGCAGCCAGTACTGCTTTGGGATATGACCTCGCTGGTCCAGCTGAGCAGGCCCCAGCAGGCCAGCATCCGGATGGGGAAGTGCTGGTGGCTCTGGGCTCGTCAGGTGGCATCCTTTGTTAACAGCTGATGCCCCTGGCCCTCCCCAGCCACCACCGTAGGTGAGAAGTGAGACCTTGTAAGGGTGGCCAAGAGCACAGGGCTAACTAAACTCTGCAGGCTCAGGAGAGGGGTGCCTCAGCGTTGCGGGCACCTTTGTGCTCTAAGCCAGGGTGTCTGGGAGGGATGGATTGAAACTTTTTTCAGTGGAGACCTTATAGCATGCCCTATATAGCAGGACCTATAGAGAGCAAGAGCCGGGGGAGTGCATAGCCCTTGCAGTAATGTGCTGCGTAAGGGGCTGGGGAGATCTTGCAGGGACATATGTAAATGTCTGGTCTTGTGTCTTCCTCAGGGAAAGGGTGTTCACATGTTCTTAGCAAACTGCTGAAAGTAAAAAGGGAGAGTGAGGACAGGAGGGAGCTGGTCTCCTTGGATTCAGCTGTACCTCCCTTGGAGGGACAGAGAGGATGCTGTTAACGCTTCAGACGAACAAGGATTCTGCTCTCTCTCTGCAGATTCAGGTTTCATCAGCTACCCACCCATCTCCACATCCCACACGCCCTGGGTGACGACGGTGGACAAAGGCACAAGCAGTTCCAGCAGCAGCCATTGGGAGTACTCAGGCTCCAGGCGCGAGAGGGAGCGGGAGCGCGAGCGGGAAAGGGAAAGGGAGCGAGACAGAGACCGCACTCCGACCACTAGTGAATACAACAAGTGAGTGCTGGTTTTTTGGCAGCTTCTGCTCGCAGCTACCCAGTAGGGAGCTCTGGCCTTGCCCTGGAGTGCAAGAAGGTGTTTGGTCAAGGGATGGAATTATAGATTATACCAGTTTAATTTTCTGAAATGTCTGGGGAGGAGATACTTTGGATCAATAACTAGAGGACAAACTAGGAGCCAATGTGACTGACTGATTTCCTGTGTCTGTTTTGGTTTTTTGTTTTTTTTTTTTTTGTTTAAATCCAGCAGAACCAGTTACACTTGCTCTCCCACCTGTAATGTGAAGCCAGTAAATGAAATAGCCCCTCTCTGTTTACTAGGTATTTCACAGCTCAGTGCGAAATGTTGGCCATAGGAGCTGCTGCTTCTTGTCTTCTAAATGCAACTGTCAGATCAAAGGACAAACCACCCATGCTTTGCTCGGCTCTCCTACAGAGGCTTTCAGGGCAAGGAGTGCCATTCACCAGGAGTCAGCCAGGAAATGTAAATCCTTAACCAGGCGTTTCTGCGAGCAGTGCTGGAGACAACCACCTTGGTGGGAACTGATGTGATCTCAGGGGACAGCAATGCTGGGAGCACTTGGGAAGGGAGGCTTTCAGCCTCCCAGCGTTGGTGTAGAGAGCTAAAGTGAAGGCTAGGCTGCAAAGACTTTCTAAACCCATCACTTTTGTGTTCTGTCACAGGCAGCGTCAGTGTTTTGCAGGCTTCAGGCTCAGAAATACCAATAGTCATTAAAAACATGATCAGAATGTGCATTCCTGGCAGAGTGGTGCTGCCTGCCGGAGAACTTCCTGGCCCAGGAGGTGTGCACACAGGGCAATGGCTTCCTAACCTTTTTTTTTTTTTATTCCTCCCCCCCCCCCCCTTTTTTTTTCTTACAAGCTTGTGGGTGCTGCGGGTGGAAGGGGGAGGAACAGAACAGAAGACAA
The DNA here is from genome assembly GCA_008921705.1 of Burhinus oedicnemus. NCBI lineage: Eukaryota > Metazoa > Chordata > Aves > Charadriiformes > Burhinidae > Burhinus > Burhinus oedicnemus. Next base: position 256,489 of record VFFE01007105.1, on the reverse strand, counting down.
ACTTGCTACGGTTTGAAGAGCTCAGACTCCCACACTTCCTGAGCAGGTTCATGCTGCAGCCAAGTCCTGTGATCAGCACTCCTGAGCACATTGTTGGCATTTCTGGGTGCTTTCGAGCATGCTGACCTCTTAAGATCATGCGTGCCAAAGCAGGGCAAGTAGTCACGCTCAGCGGAGTCCTTTGGAGCACTCCCAGATGGTTGATACTGGACACTTACTTGTCTGGCTTGTTTCCCTGAGCGTTAGGACGATATTTCAGCCTTCCATTCTCTCAGAGTCTGAATATTGTTTCCCACAGTGGGACTTGTTCACGCTTCAGATTTTGGCTTTCAGAAGTTGAACAGGGACAGTGAGGTGTAGGGGGGAGTGCAGGATGTATCTGAATTTGGGGCGCATCATGCCTTGAGCAGATTGCTGGGCGTAGGCAGAAAGACCATGTCAGCTGTATTCACAATTTGAGTTTTTGAACTTGTGGGGAAGAAAATAGTCCCTTAGTCCAACTCACACAGAAGAATTACGGGTAATCTGGGACGATAGTGTTGTGAGGTAAAATCCAGCACAAGGAGAGGCAGAATGATGAGAGGAGGATGTTTCTGTTGTTTTTGAACAAGGAAGCTGGATGTCTCGGACATACTTCAGCAGGATTGTGAGGGCAAAATCCCTGAGATGTTGGCCACATGCCTGCTGCTAAGGTACTCCCTTGGCAAATCCAGAGAACAGATTTTGTAAACCCTTTGCCTTGAGAGGCCAGGAGAAAGCCGTGATATTCAACTGTTTGGGCTTATGAGCTACGTAACAGGCAAATGGAGAAAGTTATTTCACTGTGGTTAGAAACTGGATTTGGGTTGCAGCTTGGGTTCAGTAAGCAGCAGCAGCTTATTGTTACAGGTGTTTTTCAGGAGCATCATGAATAGCCTGTTGATAGAATAAGAGGTGACAGATTTTGTTGGTGAGGGTGCGGTTCTACAGGCCTGACTTTCAGGTCGATGAGTGGTGTGTTCCTCTGCCTCACTTCTCCTTTCTCTTCTTAAGTGATGATGAACGATACCGCTACTACAGCCGAGAGCGCAGCTATGACTTTGAGCGCGACTACCGCCGGAGTCGAGATCGCAGCAGGGAGCGAGAGGATCGTCACCGAGAGCGCAGGCACAGAGACAAAGAGGAGAGCAGCAAGCATAAGTCTTCGAGACGGTAAGAGCTGTGTAGGGTTGAACGGGGCTGTTGATGGTAACGCCCCTTAGCTGCAGACAAGAAGCTTGATGTTCTCAGAGTGAACTGTCACCCTGGGTCATTCTGGCTTCCTGTGACCTGCTGGTGTCCTGACCCGTGATGCCCAGGCAGAGGAAGTGCTCCTGGGCTTGTACGCGGGCAGGAGGCAGAACCGTAATAGGGAGAGGGGTCCTTGGTGTCTGTAAGTTCTCAGGCACCTGGCAGGATGTTGAATCACTGCCAACAAAATTGCAGCACTGACTGACAAAGGAGAGATTAACCCGTGCTAAACGTCACCTCAGAGCGGCGTAGCTCCCACTCCTCAGAAAGTACGCACGAAGGAAAATGCAAAACCATAACAGAAGCATCAGCTTCCAGTATTACGTGTTCTGTGCAGAAGAGAAGAGCTTTCTTCAGCCTGTAATCTGAAATTCCTTCTTGGAGCAGGAGGTTGAGCAGTGTGTGTTCAGGGCTCTGTGCCCAGTGCTTCTGATAGTGAGGTTGGTGATGATCTGGATGAAGGGGAAATGCTTTCGGAGCAGAGCAGGATGTCCTAAAATCCCAGCTTTTCTGGAGAGAGTGTATTTGCTACAGATGATCTTCCTGTGAGAGCATTCTTCTAGCAAAGTAACAGGTCTGGTCTCTGGTCCGAGGCAATGCTCGGTTGCTGTGCCAGTTTACATCCTGGTAGTGACTTGAGCAGATTTGTGCTTTTTTTTTTTTGCTGGGTTGGTTTTTTTTTTGGTAATTCAACTTACTTCCTCCTTTTAGATGAAATTCATGTCAGCTCTGTAGGTAGTTACTCCTATTTTGAAATTGGCATCAGAAAAACTCTGGAGGCAAAAGGCTGTTCTCCTCCTTAAGGAGATTAATAAGTTTTCAAGAAAGGACTGATTGCTGAAGGGTTGGAAACAAAATGATGGGAAGAAGGAGCAGACCGTGGTCAAAATTGAATACAAAACAAGTGGAAGCTGAGTTGATACCAAACTAACAAGTCAATAGCTTTAAGAGTTATTTCTCAGCTTCCTCTGCTTAGAATTGAAATGTAGCGTTAGATACCTGACTGCACAAACAGGGTGCAATTCACCAAAGCAGTGTCAGAATCTGCTGGAGAGCTCGATTTACAGAACTGGGCTACCGCACGAGGTGGGAATGAGGTGAGTCTTCCTCTGCTCCTGAAACCACATGCAGATGCCCTCTGTCTTGCTCAAAGTGGTAGGATGGGAAGTGTTTGTTAGCTAAAGCGGATGGAGGAATACTTTTTGTTTAAGGCCACTTCGAGTGCATATCGGAGTCCCTGCTTGAGGCACTTTGAGATTTGAGCCCGTTCGAGGCATTTGCAGGAAGATGAAAGGGTTCGGTTGTAGTTTCCAGTTTACTGCAGATTGACCAGTCTGAAGCAAATCACTGACGCTTGTTTAAATATTAAAGGACAGTCGCATTGTTCAAGCAGAAACCACTGGCACATTGCTGTCTGTGAGGTGACTGAAGAAGTGTTGAGGAGAGGCAGCGGTTTTTGGGGTTTTTTTTTCCCCCTTTTAATGACTATGAAACCATTTATTATACAAGTCAGAAAATTACTTGAAGCCAGGAGCTTCTCAGCCAGGGCTTCAGTCATTCAGCCAGTTTGGTGTCTCTACTGCTAAACTGGTATTCTAGCTGTGGAATTTGTCTCTATACCTGACTCTGTCCCCACTCGCGGAGCTGTGTGTCTGTACTGCGTGACCGTATGTCCTCCTGCGATAAATTTAATCTGCTTTTTCCTGTACTCTGTGCTGTGTTTAATTCTGCCACCTGCACAGTGTGGTCAGCTCTAGAGAGCTCACTTGGTTTTCAGCCTGTGAGGAGAAACAATTGCGTGTTTGAGAAGCAGCAGAAAAATCTCCTCCCAGGAGGGGCCAAGAACCAGCGTGGACAAAACCAGAGCTCCCCCCTTCCCACTCTCCCTGATGGGAGACAGAGGCGGATCGTGGTGTGTAGGGTTGTGCCGGGCATGCTGCGCGTACGCGGTGCAGCTGCCGGGGTCAGTGGTGCAGGGCTCAGAGGCATCCGCAACCCATTCAGAGCTACTTCTGGCTGGGATTTCTCCCGCGTCACAGAAATCCTGTCTAAACGTCCCCAGCTATCCAGCTGCATCTGGGAAACTGTTCTGGTTGAGGAGGTAGAGGAGTTGTAAAGCACAAAGCTAGTGAAGTACCAGGTCATTTATGAGTAAGAAGAAGTAGAAAAAAGATCTGCCTCCCATTAAGAAACCCATGTTCCTCTAAGCTACGTTGATGCCTTTGTTGCTCTAGTCCAGGGATTTCGCCAAGGTGTTCAGAGAGGTGAAAGTTTCAAACACCTCTCAGATTTAAGACTCTTCCTTCTCGCAGTAGCCTCGGTGCCTCACACTGAAGCCTTTGAGATGTGTCAGAATTGTTAGAGTTCCCGTAGGAGTGGGAAGGCCACAGGGATGTTGCTTGTAAAAACTATCCAAAAATTATTCTGACAGGAATCTGCCTAGTGTGCTGCCTGCCTAGACCGTGTGCTGATGCAGCATGTGGTGTAAAGCAACCACCTCCAGCGGTTTGCATAACCTGCCCTCGGTTCAGCCACGTGTGATATCAGATCGTCCCAAATAAACACGATGAAGCCTTTCAGTGGCACCGTGATGCCCGCAGCACTTCTCATCTGTCTGCTGTTCATTCTAGATCAAAGCGCTCTGTCCCCGCACATGCCGTAGAGTCACTGTGTGTGGGTCTCATCTGCGGCAGCACCGTGCTGATGCAGGCTCTGATGGAACTTTCTCCTCCCCTTTCTTCCCCACCACAGCAAGCAGCACGAGAGCGAGGAGGGGGAGAGTCATCGGCGTCACAAGCACAAAAAGAACAAGCGGAGCAAAGAGGAGAAGGAGGCCAGTGAGGATGGTGCCCAGGAGGGAGAGGAGCAGGATGCCAAGGAGTGACCCAGGCCCACCGTCAGCCCTCGGGAGGAACTTACTCCTTTTGAACCAGCGTGGCATTGGTGATGTTTTGTTTGGGGGGGGTGGGGTGTTGACTTTTTTTAATTTTTATTTTTTCCAAGGGAGGAGAGGCTGACTCTGGGTGAGCAGTGAAGCATGTGACAGCGGTTGGAGAGCTGAGGCTGCACATGCAGTTCAACTTTTTTTTTTTTTTTTTTTTTTT